>PITA01002241.1:33403-59012 GCA_004023965.1 Spilogale gracilis | reverse complement strand
AGTGGTAAGAGGGGGCATCCTTGTCCTATTCCTGATTTTAGGGGAAAAGCCCTCAGTTTTTCCCCATTGAGAATGACATTCACTGTGTGCTTTTTTGAGGTAATTTTTATGATATTGATGTACATTTGCTCTTCCCCTACACTGTGGAGAGTTTTAATCAAGAAATGATGCTGTATTTTGTTAAATGCTTTTACTGCATCAATGGAGAAGATCATATGGTTCTGCACTTTTTTTTATTAATGCGATGCATATGTTGATTAATTTGGGAATTTTAGCCTTATAGCCCAGGAATAAATTACACTTGGTTATGGTAAATAATCCTTTTAATGTATGTTGGATCCTATTGGGTAGTATCTTGGTGAGAATTTTGGCTTCCATGTTCATCAGGGATATTGGTCTGTAATTCTTTTTGGTAAGGTCTTTGTCTGATTTTGGGATCAAAGTAAAGCTGACCTCATAGAACAATTTTGTAAGTCTTCCTTCCCTTTCTATTTTTTGAAACAGCTTTAGAAAAATAGGTATTAATTCTTCTTTAAGTGTTTGTTTAATTCCCCTGGGAAACTATACAGCCCTGAACTCTTGTTTGTTGGGAGATTTTTGATTACTATTTCAATTTCCTTGCTGGTTATGGGTCTGTTCAGGTTTTCTATTTCTTCCTGTTTCGGTTTTGGTAGTTTATAAATTTCCAGGAATGCATCCATATCTTCCAGATTGCCTAATTTGTTGGAATATA
Source organism: Spilogale gracilis (assembly GCA_004023965.1). Taxonomy (NCBI): domain Eukaryota; kingdom Metazoa; phylum Chordata; class Mammalia; order Carnivora; family Mephitidae; genus Spilogale; species Spilogale gracilis. The sequence continues at coordinate 58,279 of PITA01002241.1, read as the reverse complement.
TAGTTGTTCATAATATGTTCTTAAACATTTTTTTAAAAGATTTTATTTGTTTGACAGCGAGAAAGAGTGTGCATAAGCAGGGGGAGCAGCAGGCAGAAGGAGAAGGAGAAGTAGACTCCCTGCTGAGCAGGAAGCCTGACATGGGGCTTGACCTCCAGACCCTGGGATCGTGAGCTGAGCTGAAGGCAGACACTTAACTGACTGAGCCACTATGTACTCTGCTTATAATATTTTCTTAAGATTGTTTGTATATCCTTGGTGTCTGTAGTGATCTCTTCTCTTTCATTCATGATTTTATTAATTTAGGTCCTTTCTCTTTTCTTTTTAATAAGTCTGGCTAGTGATTACCAATCTTTAATTCTTTCAAAGAACCAGCTTCTAGTTTCATTGATCTCTTCTACTGTTTTTTGGTTTCTATTTTACTGATTTCTTCTCTAATTTTTATTTTTTCTCTTCTCCTGTTTGGTTTAGGCTTTACTAGCTGTTCTTTTTCCAGCTCCCTGAAGTGTAAGGTTAGCTTGTGTATTTAAGACTTTTATAATTTTTTGAGATAGTCTTGTATACTATGTATTTCCCTTTTAAGACTGCCTTTGCTGTATCCCAAAAGTTTTGAACAGTTGTGTTTTCATTTTCTTTTGTTTTCATGAGCTTTTATAATTCTTCTTTCATTTCCTGGTTGACACATTCATTCTTTAGTAAGATACTCTTTAACTTTCTGGTGTTTGAGTTTCCTCCAAATTTCCTCTTGTGATTAAGTTCAAGTTTCAAAGCATTCATGGTCTGAAAATATGTTGTGTATAATCCAAACCTTTGGTACCAGTTGAGACCTTATTTGTGACCCAATATGTGATCAATTCTAGAGAAAGTTCCATGGGCACTGGAGAAAAATGTGTGTTCTGTTGCTGTAGGGTGAAATGCTTTGTATATATCTGTGAAGTCCATCTGGTTCAGTGTGTTATTCAAAGCCCTTGTTTCCTTGTTGATCTTCTGATTAGATGATTTTTCCGTTGCTGTGAGTGGGATGTTAAAACTACCTGCTATCAATGTGTTTCTTTACTTTGGTTATTAATTGGTTCATTTAATTGGCTGCTCTCTAGTTAGGAGCATAAATATTTATAATTATTAGATCTTCTTATTGGATAGATGCTTTAAGTATGATTAGAATCCTTCTTCATCCTTTATTATAGTCTTTGGTTTAAATTCTAATTTGTCTGACATAAGGATTACTACCCCAGCTTTCTTTTGATGTCCATTAGCATGATTGATGGTTCTCCACCCCCTCATCTTCAATCTGGAGGAGTCTTTACATTTAAAATGAATCTCCTGTAGACAGCATATGGATGGGTCTTGCTTTTTCAATCCAATCTGATACCCTGTGTCTTTCAATTAGAGTATTTAGCCATTTACGTTCATAGTAACTATTGAAAGAGATGAATTTAGTGTCCTTCTATTACCTGTAAAATCCCTGTTTCTGTAGATTGTCTTTGTTTCTTTCTGGTCTATGTTATCTTCTGGGCTCTCCCTATCCTTACAGGATTCCATTTAATATTTCTTGCAAGACTAGTTTAGTGATCACAAATTCTTTTAGTTTCTGTTTGTCCTATTCCATTCTAAATGATAGTTTTGCTGGATAAAGTATTCTTGATGGCATGTTTTTCTCATTTAGTACTCTGAATATATCATGCCAGCCATTTTTGACCTGCCGGGTCTCTGTGGATACGTCTGCTACCTGATGTTTCTACCCCTGTAGTTTAAGAACCTTTTATCTTGAGCCATTCTCAAGATTTTGTCTTTATCTCTAAAATTTGCAAGCTTCACTATTATATATTGGGGTACTGATCTGTTTTTACTGATTTTGAGGGGGATCTCTCTACCTCTTGGACTAGAATGCATGTTTTCTTCCCCAGATTAAGGAATTTCTCAGCTACAGTTTGCTCAAATATACCTTCTGTCCCTCTCTCTTTTTCTTCTTCCTCTGGGACCCCAATACTAATATTGTTTTACTCTTGGTATCACTGATTTCTCACAGCCTCACCTCATGATCCATTAGTTGCTTTTCTCTCTTTTCCTCAGCTTCCTTCCTTTCCATCAACTTATCTTATATGTCACTGACTCTTCTGCCTCATATACCATAGGTGTTAGAGAATCCATTTCAGACTACATCTCAGTTAATACGTTTTTAATTTCAGGCTGATTAGATTTTATTTCTACATTAAGAGAGTCTGTAGTATTTTTAATGCTTTTTTCAAAACCGAATTACTATATATTATTACAATATTGTATTATAAATCTATATTTACAATATATAAAAATAAAATTGAATGCAGTGAAAGGAAGCCAAAATGAAGAATATATCTATATAATGTAAATGCAAAAATGAAAGTTAAAAAAAACCCCTAAGACACAAGAGTTGATAAAATAAGAAACTAGTTGAGAAGGAAAAAAAAAAAAAAAAGAAAAATTTTAAACTGAGAGATAAATGAATCATGGCAAGAAACCCTCGAATTCTATGTACTATTTTCCCCTAGTACTGGAGTTTTGCAGTCCTGTGTTTGCTCCTTAAACTTAGTGTTCACCTGTTGTTCAAACTAGTCTTCTGGGGAAGGGATCTGCTGAATTGATTCTCAAGTGTCTTTGCCTGGGTGGATTTGCACTGCCCCTTGTCAGGGTGCTGGGCTCAGTATAAGCTGCTTCTGGTTGCTCTATGTGGCTTGTTCCCTGAAGGCTTTCTGAGCCCCTTAGGATGAAAATAAAAATGGCCACATGCCCCCATCTCCAGCCTCAGAGGAGAAAGATCTCTGCCCCCTCTCATCTGTAAATCCTAAGGATAAGCAATCTTGACTTTTGTGTGTGCCAAATTCTGCAGACTCCTGCAGTGCACACCTGCACAGATCCTCCTGGGGGAAGGTGAAGGGTGGCTGCATTTCTGCCCTTTGCAGGGCCCCCTCTTGGAGAGCAGTCCCTCGATCATGCTGAGATACACAGTTTATGGCAAACCAAACTGATAGACCCCTCCCAGCTCGCTGACTGTAATCAGTTTCCCAGCTCCAGTGCATAGGAACTCTGCTGGCTCAGGCATCCCCATTCTTTCTGTGATCCTGGGATTCCTGAAACCACACTGTTCCATCTAGAATCCTAATCCACTCTGCCACCTGACACCTTTCAGGCAGGGATGGCTCTCACTGTAGCAAACTTCTAAAGATTCTGATTTTGCACTCTGGGGCTATATCATTTTCTGGTTGTCACCTTATGGAAGTTTTCTCCCTCACCATTTATCTTCCAAATATCCTCTCAGATTCACTTCTCTGCACCTTCTACCTTGCAAAAAAGTTGTCACTTTTCTATTTCCAGAATTCCAACAATTCTTTTCTTACATCTCGGGTTGAAATCATAGGTGTTCAAAATGATTTGGTAGTTATCTAGTTAAATTCAAGAGCCTAGATGAAACGAGTTATCTAGTTAAATTCAAGAGCCTAGATGAAACTCCCTCATTTTATTTTTTAGAAAAATTTCTGCCAAATACCCAAATTTTAATAAACTTCAGTTTGTTTATACATTGTTATTTGCAATAAAAATGGTGTAAACAGTGACTAGTTCAGATTGCAACTCAAATAATTGCACAAGTGTCTTTCCTCAAGACACAGCTTCTTATACCAAAGTGCTTTATATATACTTTCCATTTTCTCACATAATGTTGCAAGGATCAATATTTGATAAAATTAGCTTTTGGGACACCTGAGTGGCTTAGTTGCTTAAGTGTCTGTGTTTAGCTCAGGTCATGATACCAGGGTCCTGGGATCGATACCAGGATACTAGGGACCTGCATTGGGTTCCTGGTTCAATGAGGAGCTTGGTTTTCCCTCTACCTCTGCCTGTTCTTCCCCTTGCTTATGTTCTCTGTCTTTCTGTAAGATAAATAAAATCTTTAAAAATAGATTAACTTTTACTGTTTGAAGTCAAGAAACTTCTTAAATGGACCTAACTTTTTTCCTGAGTTAATGTTGATGAAGAATACAGTTTAATGCCATCATTTTTATTCATGCTAAGAGACCACCAGTTTTACCCATCATTGCTTTTGCAAGATAATATAACTACTATTTTTTTGCTTTTTGTTAGTGCAAATGTTTAACAGTAACATTTGGGTAGTTTGGGGGGTTTCCTTAAGGACCTGCAGAACACACTTTGTGATCTTATATTGTAGAGTATGTCTTAGTTTTGGCCATTCTGAGACTATTTTACTAGGTGTGTAGTTTCCTTCCTTTCCTTCCTTCCTTCCTTCCTTCCTTCCTTCCTTCCTTCCTTCCTTCCTTCCTTCTCTCCTTCCTTCTTCAGTTTTGCTTCATTACTGTGGGTTTCTTCTTTTGTCATTAATGTATGCTTCACTCTCCTTGCCTGTTGCGGAAAAAATCTGAGGTGACTGAGGAAACTCAAGCAGCATATGAAGAGCTGGGAGAACACAGCTTTATTACCCTGACAGGCTCAGTGTGATAATCTTTGCAAATACTGAGCACTCGGCAAGGTTGGGGGCAAGTTTTTATGGTTACAGGTAATGGGATGGTAATGAGACATTTTCCGGGTCTCTCATAGCTGATTGGCCCTCTTCACGAGCAGGTATAATCTATAAGGGGGGGCCATAGGAGAGTGCTAAATCATTCTGGGGGAATTTGTTTCTTTTCTTTTCTTAACCAAACTAAATGGTCAATTGGTCTTTTCCTGTCTCAGCAGGGAGCAGTGGGGATCTCAGCAGATAGGGTGGGGCTGAGGCCTAGGATGGTCAATTGGCCTTTTCCGTCTCAGTGGGGGAACTGTGGGAATCAGTGGATAGGATGGGGCTGGAGCCTGAGAGTTTTCCTCCTCATGCCTACCTTTTGTATCTAGCACTTTCCCTTGAATCTTTTTAGTCTTTCTTTGTTTATTTTATTTTTTTTTGTAATTCCCTGTTTTAAATCTTTTAATTGTCTTAAACCATTAAAACATTAGAGTATCCAAAGCACATGTTTAGATATTATTCTGTTCTTAATTTCTTTTTTCTAATATTTTTAGTGAGATTGAATCCATTTTTTAAAAAATTTTATTTATTTATTTATTTATTTATTTATTTATTTATTTATTTTTGCTTACTCTCCACAGTGAGGTGCATCCTCCTGGACTTTTAGAAGCATGTGGTCACCCAGCATGCCTTTTATACTCCAAATGCTTTAGAACTCCCTCCTCTGTGACTTTTACAAAAATGTAGCTTTTTATTTTCTAAGTCATTTGCCTTCTCCATTGATAAGTTTCTAGAGATTTAGTCATCCATCTCTTCTTGTACAGAGAGATGTCCTTACAAACAAATTTCTTTCATAAATCTATATAGTTCTTACAAAAGGGCAACTTCTACTCACTTTTCAGAACTTCACCTGCATCTACCATTTCTTAAAAATAACTAACCTAAAATAATATTTATGCCAAAGAGGCATATTTTAGGGTAGCATATTTTTATATTTTTCACTTTCTGTTCCCCTTCACCCTCTAGTTCAGTTGTAGATGTTTACTGGATTCTTTAATTTTTGCTATCCTAATTGTTTTGTGTAGGACAAGCCCTTCTCTTGTGGCAGAAGTTGAGAACAAAAGATGTCAAATCAAACTATGTAAGTAAAAAGTTATGCTTGTTCCTGTCCCATTGGATATCATGTCATATGGCCAAACCCAACATTGGTGAGGCAGGGGAGCATATTCACTCATACCACTGGGCAAGAAGTTCTTATTTGTGAATGATGACATAATTCACCATAGTCCTGTTCAAATATAGTTAAATTCTTGCTCTGATCCTTCCTCTGGGGGGAGTTGAGTGTGTTACAATAACCACATGGAAAGGAAGAAGGAAAGAGAAACACAGTTTTAATCAACTCAAAAGAAAAATAAGGTACAGAAAGTTTTAAAAACTGGGCTATTTGAGAGAAAGAATTTTAACTTTTTCAATCAGTGTTCAGTTCCAGGAATGAACTAATGTGAAACAGATTAATATGGAAATGCTTTTGAAGGGGAGCAGATTTTGCCACCCCAAAATATGTCTTTTTTGGCATAAGGATTATTTTGAGTTAAAGGCAATCAAAATCCAGCAGATTCAGGAAAGATGCTTTACCTCCCCCTCAGCTGCCTAAATTTACATAAGAAAGGGGGGCCTGTATTGTGGAAAGAGTTATTATCAGAGATACCTTTTTACAAAAGAAATTTATCTGCAAAACAGTGTACCACTACCTTCCTGTGAATGGCACCACCCCCCCTCACCCCCTACATGTATCCCCAGACCCCTGCCCCTTTCCTAAGCTCAGGATGTTATGTAAACTTCAATAATCTGTCTGCCCTTTGGGTCTCATATTTAATGGGGATTTCATATGCACAAAATGTGTTTATTTTTCTCCTGTTAATCTCTCTTATGCCCGTTTCATTATTAGAGCAGCCCAAAGAATGCAGAAGGGAGGAAGGGGAAAATTTTCTGTTCCTTCACTTCTCCCTGCAAAGATTTAGAAGTCCAAAATGCACCTCATAAATACATGATTTAGTAAATAAGAAAGATAATGCCCCTTTGTCAGAAAAGAATTAAGAGTTAAAATTGATTGTTGTAGGCTTTCTAGATAGTACTGTGGCTCTTTGGTAGTTACAAGACCCAGAAATATGCCCTTTCTTGGCATGTTAATATGGCTTGTTAATTGAGCTTTTAGTAAAGGGCATGAAGGGGATAGAATATGCCAGTCTGGCATAAGGATTATTTTGAACTGGTTATTTTAAGAAACTACAGAAGTTCTAAAAATCAAGTAGAAGTTTCCCTTTGTAAGGAACATTTATAATTATAAGGGAAAGCTCCATTTGTTAAGAGTGTGTTCCTCTCTGTAGTCATGAAAAGGAGGATGGCCAAATCTCTAGAAATTTATCAGTGGAGATGGCACCAACCTAAGTCTGCATAACAACCTTACACTTATATACTACCAACAGGGTCTGTTTTTAAAGGAACAAGGCTGATACAAAAGCATAGGTTAAGCAAAGCTTTATTTCACACCAAGCATCAGGAATTACACTGGTCTGGGCCTGGGTCGCTTCTCAGGGGAGAAACAACAATTCCTAATTTCTCAGGCTAGGTGTTATAGGGTAACCCCCAATCACAAGCTAACCAGGGTTAATTTGCATTTCTATTGCTCCAGGAACCAGGAAGTTGAGGACATTTGGGCATTCCCATCTGGTCCCAAGTACCGGTAACTGGTTGCCCATTCTTAGTGTGCATCTCCATTGCTCAGGTTCCAGAGGTTGGGGGTTAACTGATTGGGCATCACCCCCAACCTGGCTCACTTTCATTTTCCAGGGACTGTTTGCCTGTATTTCCTGGAGCTGTTTTTTGAGTAAACGGCAAAGGGCTTGGACTTTAAATAGGTCCTTACAACTATACTTCCACTCTGCACCTCATCTCCTTTTGTCTTTAGCTGTAGATAGTATTTAAGGTGTTGTCTTGTGCCATCTTGAGGAGTTACTGAGTTTTCCTAGGTGTTTCCCATGTGTACAGGAGGTTTACATGTTATTAAACTTCTATTTGTTTTTCTCTTGTTAATCTCTTAAAATAAGGTAACCTCAGCTATGAACCCAAAAGAGTAGAGGAAAAATTTTACCCTCCCTTACAGGCACAAAACATCAAGAAAGACAGAACTGGGACCCATAATAAATGTATCTGGAAAAGCAGGCTAAACCATCTTCAGAAAAAAGGACTACAAATATTTCCATCCACTGCCCTAGAGAGCATGAAATTTATTTTTCCTGCTACTTTGGATAGGAAAAAAGAAGCATTTTGTAAAAAAGGAAAAACTCCCAAGTCAGCACTGAGCAAAGGAATTGTATCTGAATTTATAATAGACAAGTGGTAAAAAAAAAATCTGTAAACTGAGATATTAACATAAAACTGATTCTAGCTTGTGATGTCTGTAAGGCCCAAAACAAGTGCAAACAGAGAACCTCTCCAGAGGAACAATTCTAGTAGTAAGGTCATGCAGGATTTTTATTAGGAAAATAATTCCTTGCAGAAGAAGAATTTGTTCTTTCTCTGCCTCCCTTCCACTTTCTCTCCTGTACACACACACACACACACACACACACACACACACACACACACCATACACACAAATAATACAAAATGATCCAATGATATAATTCAAGTTGAACATCAGTCTAAAGACATTATAAGGAAGATGATTAACCAAGAACTTGAGATTATGAACAAAATGAACAAGATGATTAGAACACAAGTACAGTTGTCCCTTACTTTGAATTAATAGTCTGAAAATTCTGAAAAGCAGATATCCTGCAGGACAATGATAACTGGAACTTTATTCATCCACTTTTTCAAATGAGAAAAATTATAATGTCCTACGTTATTTCTAAGCTGCCAATTTCCTAAAATACAATGGAGGCACTATAAAATCTTTATATATAAGTAAAAAAAAAAACTTGTATCATGTTAGCATGTAAAAAGTTTAAAACATTGATTGTTAATAGTTACCTTGTATGCGGTAACAGAAGGTTTTCATGCTGTACCATAAGTATGGAACTTGTACTTTTATGTGATACAGCAAACTAAGAGCAATAAATAAATCTGTTAGAAAAATGCAGACATGTTTTAAACGCAGCATGCTTTAGACAAGCTTTGTAATAAAAACCAAGGCACTTTGCAGTTATTAAGTGATACGAATTGACAATAAGAGTAAAAACCTGAACTTGAATGGCAGAGGGAGGAAGGGAAGCTCATTGAAATCATCACTGTTTGCAGTGGGTCGCTTCTCAGGGGAGAAGTTGTAAGGATTTATGGTGCAGACAAAGTGGATGATAAAAGAATAATTCCAGGAAAGATATCGAGTTAAGAGGAATAGTTATGAGTTCTTTGCCATTTTGATGTTGCTGTGGAGACTGCTGATCAAGAGAAATTTGGCAAATCTTCATGAAATGTGAAGAGATTGAAGCTTTAGGATAATATGGCTTAATAGCTAGAGCTCTGCTTACATACCCATTTTTTTTTTATGTTGGAAACATATGGCTTCTTTTAATGCCACCAATGTCTAAGATGCACATCCTCTTCACTGACACTAAGTATGACTTTTAAAAACATCTAACTTTGATTTTTAACATTTACCAATCATATTTGGACCATAGCTTTAGACATTTCTCCAAATGTCATTTTGCTAAAAAATGTTGTACTTAGTTTTTCAAAATATAAATATAAAAATTTCCTAAAGAGACATCAGCCAAAAACATTGCATTGAGACATAGGTATACTTTGTGAGGTTTGAATATAAAAACCATAATTGATACTACCAGGAAAATGTTGAGCAGGGAGGTTTCTGTGGAGGTGTGTCCATATGTTTAGAATAATTAAATAGATAAAAGGACTATAATTCATAAAGAAAGAACACAGCATCCAGAAAAAAATAAGAAAAGAAAAAAAAAAAGAAGGAAAAGAAAAGAAATCAAATTAGGATTTCTAGAAATAAAATGTGGAGATACTGAAGTAAACCTTTAATATGTGGGTTAAAGCAAGTATCAGAACTAAAAGAGAGAAATGGTGAACTGAAAGCTACATCTTAGGAAATTAACAAAATACATAAAGGCAAACATGTATTCTTTAGATGAAACTAAAAAAAGGTTAGAATTAGAAGGTCCAAGATTCTGGAAGGGGAGAACTGAGAGAACTAAAACAATACTCAAAAATGTAGTAGCTAACCATTTTACAGAATTGATAGCTCATGTGAATCACCAACTTGAAAATGCCGAATAAGCCCCAGACTATATCTAGTCTCCTCATAGACATGTTTTTTCCCAGCTGCAGAATGTCAAAGAGAAACAGAAACAACTTGAAATCTTTCAAAGATAAAGATGATTAACCTATAAAGGAACAATCATTAGACTAACAACAAACTTTACACTACAGGAATCAGATAATAATGTCTTTAAAGGTTTGAGAGAAAACAAGTTACCAAATTAGGGTTCTATACCAGCTAAACAAAAATTCAAGAGTGAGAGTAAAATAGAGTTTCTATAAGACTAAAGAAATAGCTACTTCAAGAATAAAGAAACGAAGCCTTGAAAAAAGTTATAAAAAAGGAATTTGAAAAATATTTAAGTAATTTGAAATAAGAATTATTTGTACAAACTAATAATATTTTAATGAATAATTTGGAAGTTTAATAACAGAATGAGACTAAGTCTGTGACTGAAAGATGGATAGGTAGTCAACTGAGTTAAAGGATTATTTCTAGAATCCTTTTATTTGGGGCAAGGAAATATATATTGATTAATTTTAGACTTTGTTAAATGTGAGTGCTAAAAAACAATGATTATTTATTAGAAGAATAGAAATGACAATATAACTTCATATAAGCAGAAGGGGAAAGAGGAGATATGGCAACCCCCCCCCCAAAATAAAGAAAACCATTGTTAAATAGAAGGAATACATGTAAATAGTAGTAATCCATCCCAATGTATTAACAATTAGAACAAACATAAAATGCTTTAATTTACCAGTTACTATGCAAAGATTTTCAGATTGGATTATAACAGAAATGAAACAAAATCAAGTCATATGTGACTTGTAAAAAAATCCCTAAAATATAAGAACAAAAAAATTTTGAAATAAAGTAAAAAAAATGCCAGATAAATATTAAATTGAATAAAGTTGATATATATATTAATAAAGTTAAACATATTTTAAGGCAAAAATTATTAGAGGGACATCAGGGTGACTCAATCTTCGAGCATCCATCTCTTGGTTGCAGCTCAAGTCATGATCTCAGGGTAGTAAGAGTCACGGTCAGTGGGGAGTCTGCTTGAGATTCTCTCCCTCTCCCTTTGCCCCTCCCCCTTCCCCCACTCATATTCTCTCTCTCTAAAATAAATAAATGAATAAAATCTTTAAAAAATCATTATTGGAGATAGAAGCACAATCACAGAAGGAACAACTTACCAAGAAGATATGAATCCTAAATCTGTGTGTACCTAAACAAATAACAAAATAAATATAGGGGTAGCTGAGTGGCTCAGTCAATTAAGTGTCTACCTAACCCCACACTGGGCTCCCTTCTCAGCAGGGAGTCCGCTTCTTCCTCTTCCTCTGTCTCTCTCCCCACCAACTAGAGCTCTATGCTCTCTCTTTCAAATAAATAAATAATATCTTTAAAATATATATAAATAAATAAAAATTAAAATCTTACAGTTATGAGGTAAAATAACAAATCCACAATCACAGTGGAGAAATTAAAATAAACATCTCTTAAAATTAATAGATAATAAAGGCAAAGAATTAGCAAGGAAATTCAAGTCAAACCACACAATTAACTAACCAGTTTAATGGGTGTATCTTTGAACCTTATGCCCAATAAATAGTGAGTGAATGCTGGGTAACAAAGTAAGTCTTAATAGAGATGGAAAACCCAAGTTTAATTCTGATCACAATAAAATAACTTTAGAAATCAACATGAAAACAATAGTCACACCCCTGATGTTCTATGGGAAAATCAGAAAATTCCTTTTGATTCAAAGAAAAATTATAACAAAATTTAGATCATATTTATATCTAAACAAAAATGAGGAAAAAGAAACAAAAAAACCTCTGAGTAGAGATGAATGTAATATGACTAAGTCATAAGAAACTTCTGTGAGTGCAAAGATTAGAAAGGAAGACAGAAATTAGTGACGGGTGCATCCAGCTCAAGAAGTCAGAAAAAGAACAATGTAGCAAACACAAACGAATGATTAAAAAACAAAACAAAACACAGTAATGTTAAAAAAAAAAATTGATTATACAATTGCAACTGCCCACAGAATCCCTGTTGATAAGAAACTCTTACCAAGCTGAAATTGCATAAGGTGAAGAAACCATGACCTGGGGCACCTGGGTGGCTCAGTTGGTTGAGCGACTGCCTTCGGCTCAGGTCATGATCCCGGAGACCCGGGATCGAGTCCCACATTGGGCTCCCTGCTCGGCGGGAAGCCTGCTTCTCCCTCTCTCACTCCCCCTGCTTGTGTTCCCTCTCTGGCTATGTTTCTCTCTGTCAAATAAATAAATTAATTAAAAAAAAAAAAAGAAACCATGACCATTGATTTCTATGGGAACATATTTTCACATTCATATATCCCTAAAAGAACCTCTCTGTGGCTTTTCTGGTATCTTAGGACACATTTTGCAAATGGATGCACACAACAAAGACAAAGCACACACGCTCGCTCGCAGACACAAATACAAGTTCCAGCAGTTCCATGATGAGAGGCTGAGTGTGGTCCCTGGGAAGGAGTGGGTAGTGCCGCGTTGTCTTCAGAAGAGCTTATTGCAAAGCAAGTGCTGATTGTATCTTTTGCTTTTGATCTTTTTTTGTGAAAATAAAAATCCTGTTCAGATTTCTTTAGGTTATCAAAAACAGATACTCATGTGGGTCTTTCAGAAAAATGAAGAGGGTGTTAATGAACTTTTGGAAAGTGGGGGATATCTGTAAAAATATCTTTTATCTGTAAAAGTTCTTTGAAAAGATGAATGAAATAGGCCACTCTGTGGCAAATCTTCCTAATTCCGACATTTTCCATTTGTTACCCCAACATTTAACAATGCTTCATAATTTAACGAGTCAAATTTTAAATATACATTAAATTCTCTGTTTAAATAACTAGGGTCATTTCAATCTTCTCTTAGGATATTTACTTATATATTTAGCAAAAACAGCTAAACATGAATCTTATATGTACAGAATGATTACAGTTTACATAGTAGTTACAGTTATATAGTAGAGAATGTAAGAAGATAAAAACAACAATGGCGTTTGGGTAACTAGAGTGCAATTGTGAATGTTTAATAATTATGAAAATTATGTGGATATATAAAATTTATGAAACATTTATTTTTTCTGATAAAGAATCTCAGAATGAACTAATATGATCATCTAAAGAGTATAATATTTTTCCAAACCTCATATGATTGTCAACCTTTAGAAGATTGTCTCGAGATTTTCAGATAATTTATTTGATGGGAATACTGGTGTGTGTGAGTATTACTCAAGAAATTCACAAATTGTATAACTCTATGAGGTCAAGAAGAAGGGGTAAAGAGAGGAAAGGAAATATGGTAAGGCTACTACCAGTGGGACAAAATGTTGATGTAGAATGACAATCACTATGCCAAGTAACTATTAAAATAAAGGGATCTTTAAGGAGGTGGCAAGACTATTTGAACATCAGGAGTAATGAGAAGAAACTTGCTCTTTTCTCTACAGTTAGGATTATGAGGCAGAGGTCCAGTAGAAAGAGCACGTGTCTAGAATTACATAGGTTATATCATCAGTCATAAGACGCATGGCCTTGGGAAAGTTACTTGACCCCATGGACCTGATATGTTTTAACATATAAAATGGACCTTTGAATAGTAAGAATAAAATATGTTAAAATGTTGTGAAAACTAAACAAGATCATATAAACCACCAAACACTTAGCACTAGGCACTAAATAAATGCTAGTGTACCCTACACTTTCTTTGTGTTCCTGTGTAAATGCTGTTAGTATAAATAACAGAAGTTATTTCACGGGATTTATATTAATATAATTTTGTGAAATAAATGGCTACCTGATAGAATTTTTAAAAAATGTTTCCTCTTGGTTAATTGCTATGTATGTATATACTACTGCTACATTTATAGCTGCTCCAGTAGAAACTTCTTTCATTTCAATATTTAATTTTAGATTTTAAGAACATAAGATAATAAGTAACACTTCCATCACTGTGATTTTCATGTTTTCTCTGGGAGCCATGGAACGAGATTAGAGATGTTTGTTTTAATGAGAAAACCAGAACACCCTAAGACAAGCCACTTTCTCTCACAGTGAACTTATTGGCTGTGTTATCTCTCCAAGTTGTTAGTCTTATACCATTATCTTTCTCAATCTTAGATTTATGAATAGTTCTTTAGTAGTGCCAACTTCCTTCATAACTGTGTTAATCATCATTCTTATGAGCATTATTTCATTTCCCTACCCTCTAAGAGCAGTATTGAGTTTTGAATTTATTTAATTAAATTACAAGCTAAGACTCTGCAATACTTCTATCAAAAGAATCCTAGGATTAAAAAATAAAAAGGAATTTTACATCCAACTTAAAAGAGCCAATATTTACTAGCTAGTTTATATCGGCAGTGAAATTCTGCATATAGAAATCAAAATAACTCCAGGAACCACAAAAGGCTAATAGCAGAATCTTTAACATTTTTTATGTCACGTTGAATTTAGGTTTTATAGTTTTAGAGTATTGAATGATGGTCTTGGTGCTGACTATTCTAACTTAAAAAAAGAAAAAAGGACTGATGATTCTACAAACTGTACTCTTGCTTTGCTGTTGGCTGTTTGCTAAGCACCACCAACCTTGTGCCCCTGGTGGGACACTTCAGGGCTCAGGGAGAACGGAGGAGGAATGGAAAACAGTTGAGTGGTAAGGTAGGTCGCAAAATGAAGGGTACAAGCCACAGATAAAAGCCTTAATTCTATTTATTTATTTATTTATTTATTTATTTATTTATTTATTTATTTATTTATTTTGAACACTGGCCACATGAAATGTCTTTACAGATTTTATCTGATCCAACATGTCAAATCTGTGATCCTTGTTAAAGGAAAAAAACTGTGTGCTTAGGTGTCCTGAAGCCCTGCTGTGGGATTGCTCTTTAAAAAACACCTCACATGAGGGGCACCTGGTTAGCTCAGTTGGATAAGTGTCTGACTGGACTCCTGATCTCAGCTCAGGTCTTGATCTCACAGTCATGAATTTGAGCCTGCTGGGTGGAGCACCTAGCTCAGAGCCTATGAATGAATGAATGAATGAATGAATGAATGCATAATTAAATAAATAAGTAAATAAATACTGACAATGAGAAGATGACAGAACATCCCTATTGCTTAGACAGAGAGAAGAGCATCAGAGGTCAGCTGTCTAGAGAAAATCAGCAACAACGTGGGCCACAGGCTAGGCTAATAGAACAGAGGGATGGCAAAAAAAGCTGGCGCTAGAGCTGTAGAGATACCCCCACAGCTCTAATTATCCAGAAGAATCATAAATTTGGTAAATTCAATTTCTACTGAAAATTGTTAATGATGATATGTGGTTTATAAAAAAAGAGAAAAGTAGTTAAAATCAATAAACAACAGACTGAATATAAACATAAAAATAAAATCATCATCAGGAAATACTTATTGAGATTTTCTGTTTTCTGGTGAGAACCCATATATTTAAGATGTTTAAATGAAATTTTACATAAAAGGACCACGTATTATTTTTTAAATAAAAATTCTAAGTCTTAATTTTACAATCTGAATTTTAATCTTCGTTTTTTTTAGCTTCTATTATGCAACAAGTTGTGGAAGTTACTGGGTTATAACCTGTTGAAACCATATGGTATGAAGTAGATCTTGGAGCTCTCTGGGTTTTTAGTTATTTTAATGTGTAATGAAAAGGAGGATTGATGAGGCTAATGGGGAACCAACGAACCTACCCAATTTAAAACTTGTTGTAAGAAGGAGTTGGATTTGGAGGGTAGAATAAGAGATGGAGCATTTAGAAACTAAAGAGATAGACTGAGAAAAAAATATAACAAGGACACGTCAAGAATAAACACAGTGCAGAAGTACCTGGGTGAAGAAAAATTTACAAATTTGCCTTTAAATATTTTATTTTCTTATATGGGATGGGATTGAGTGAAGAAAATAAATAGTTTGGATTTTTATTATTTTTTATGTTTTTTTAAGTTTTAAAATTTTTTTAAATTTTCTTTAATTTAAATTTCGGAATATTTGTGGTATTCCAAATAAATTCCATTTTAAACATTTAACCTTTTAGGATAAATGTAGGTGATTATTATTTTGTGAGGTATTTTTATGATGCATTCATGCTTTATTATACAGATTGGATTAATTGTTTTTCTCATTAGTGACATAATCATCTCAGCATATTAACCATTGGGAATATTATTTCCCTCTCCAGTTTTCATTTGTAAATTTCATTATAGCATGATATGGTTACCATCTGGTGTTTCTTATATAATGTTATACTAGGATTTTCAGCTTTGAAATAATAATATTTCAAAGTAAATGGAAATCCTTTCTGAGAATATGGTTTTATGTAAGTAACATTTTTCTAAAACATAAAATATAGTTTAAATTTATGCATATTATGTATTGGAAATATGCAGATAGAATAATCATATGAATTTAGAAATCCTACTGGATTTCAGTAGTTTATTATGCAACTTATTAAGTTCTTCAGGTTAGCTTTTTGCTTAATATCACATTATCATTTTAGTTGTCTCAAAGCCTTAAAAGTTCTATAATCTTTTTTTGATAAATGATTAAAATTTGTCAGCTTGCATAAGGGTTTCTTTTTTTTTTAACTTTATTTATTTATTTGACAGAGAGGAACACAGCTAGAGAGGGAACACAAGCAGGGGGAGTGAGAGAGAGAGAAGCAGGCTTCCCATCCAACAGGGAGCCCGATGCAGGACTCAATCCCAGGACTCTGGGATCATGACCTCAGCAGAAGGCAGTCGCCTAACCAACTGAGCCACCCAGGTGCTCCTACATAAGGGTTTCTTAAACATCTCTCCTGAATCATTGCTTTGGATCATTACTTCGTAATTATGTAGAGTAAGTTCTGAATGAATAAGCATGTGAGTTTGCCTGCCCTTCTCCCCTCCCTCCTTCCCACTTCTCTTCCTCTCTTCCTCTCTTCCTCCCTTCCTCCCTCCCTCCTTCTCTCCCTCTCTCCTTCTCTCCCTTCCTCCTTCTCTCCCTTCCTCCTTCTCTCCCTTCCTTCCTTCCTTCCTTCCTTCCTTCCTTCCTTCCTTCCTTCCTTCCTTCCTTCCTTCCTTCCTCTTTCTGTATATGTGTGTGTGTGTGTGTGTGTATTTGTGTGTATATAAATACATAGATTTCTTAACTCTCTGTGTGAATTAAGACTCTACTTCAGGGGCGCCTGGGTGGCTCAGTTGGTTAAGTGACTGCCTTCGGCCCAGGTCATGATCCCGGAGACCAGGGATTGAGTCTCACATCGGGCTCCCTGCTGGGGTTAATTTGTCTTTAATTCATCTTAAGGTGTCTTGGGTCCAGGAGCAAGCAAACTGCTGGGCCTATGAAACGTTTGTTAAACTGTACTCAAGCTGCATCATTTGTCTTATAAGCTCACTTAACATTGTTGCTTTAAATGTAATAAATTTTCATCTTTAATTAAAATAGTCTGAACATCTAGAAATGGTTTTATATAAATTTCTTTGCATTTTTGATGCATGACTGACATATTGACCTCTTCAATTTCTGTACTTTAATAGCTAAGTTTAGAAGGTATACACATAACAACTTCTGTACTTTAATAGCTAAGTTTAGAAGGTATACACATAAAATTAAGTATATGTAGCAGATTCCAAAGAGTTTCTCATATAGCATAGTCTCCCAATGAACTATTATTTTTTTTAAGATTTATTTATTTACTTTGAGAGAAAGAGAGAGAGAGAGAGCAGGGGGAGAGGCAGAGGCAGAGGGAGAGAGAGAAGTTCAAGCTGACTCCACACTGAGCACAGAGCCTGATGCAGGCCTCAATCTGATCATGACCTATGCTGAAATCGAGAGTTGGACGCTTAAATGAGTGAGCCACCCAAGTGCCCCCCAATGAACTATTCTCCCAATATTCATGGCCGTGTGTATAGTTTCTTCCCTCTGAATTAGAACTGGTCTTTGAATTACTTGTAACCAACTGAATATGGCAGAACTGATGTGCATAACCTATGAGGCTAGGTTAGAAGAAGCGTCCACCTCTGCCTTAGTCTTTCAAACTCTTACTTACTATGAAGGAAGTCATGTAGGAAATCCAGCCATTCTGAGACTACCACAAGGAGAAAAGCCAGTAAGACTCCAGCTATTCTAAACATGTTGTCCAAATATATGACTGAAAAAGCCAAAAGATGACTCTAGTTTCAATCACCATCTGAGACAGGCAGATGGTGAGAGTTGCCCAGGTTTGCCACTAAGCTTTGGGTGGTTTGTTATGTAGCAATAGATAATGTAACAGTACAGTACAGGGGAATAACTATAGAACAGTACAGGGGAATAAGTATAGAACAGTGCAGTACAGGGGAATAACTGTAGAATCCCATTCCCCTGTACTGCACTGTTCTATAGTTATTCCCCTGTACTGTACTGTTACATTATCTACTGGGGAGAGTGGTGATGATAGTGGAGAGAGTAGGACGGAAGACATGGAGAACATGGACGGTTAGAAAAACTAAGTGGTACAGCAATAAATGATGCTTCCTCCTTGTAAGAAATTCTTCTGCACTGCAAATTTGTTCTTTTCACCACTGTCCTCAATATCTGTGCTCTTAAACCTTTTTAGGGAGCCTAAAAGTAGATCACTCATTTGTTCATGTATTTATTTAAGAAAGTTTTGCTAAACTGTCACAAGGTCCAGTGCTTTGGGCGAGATGTGACCAACAGGTGAGGTAGCAGGGCCATGGTGTTCACTTTTCAACAACAGTGGTGCTGCAAGAAAGGAGAAAACATCCGCGGCAGCTGAGGTGGAGACAGAGTGGAGGAAACTGAACAGATTTGAAAGGAGAGAGGTGATTATATGAAAGGATTTAGACAAGGAATATATTGAAAAATAAAGATGAGAGGCATAGACCAAGTAGCAGCACCTCTTTCTCTGAGGTGGGCAGAAAGCAAGACGCAAGAATAGGGGAAAGGTAACTAAGTTTTTAATGGAGGAAAGATGTGTATACCAAATGACATCCATTGTCCCAACTGAGCAAAGGGTCAGCTAATTTGCGGGAGGCAAGGCAGGCAGAGGGAGAGGAAAGTGGTAGCTGCTGGGGTTTATGTGTTGAGAATGGGGTAAGGAGCCAACCAGGGATGAGTAAAATAATCATCGTGCTACAGTGAAGGTACAGCCGAACTTGGAAATCATAAATTTGCACTGCAGCCAATCACCATGGTAATGTAAAATCTCCCCTAAATGTAGTTCACAAAGCAGAAGTCATAGAAATGAACATGGAGTCTAGGTCCAAAGAAGAAATTGGGATATATTTTCAACACTTACTTGAACAAGTGATATTGAATCTGAAAATCTAAATATAAAGAGATTAAGGATTATGGGTATTTAAACTAATATGCACAAATCTTGGGTTTGAGCTCTGACTCAATTCCTGGAAGACCTTGGGAAAATCATCTAGTCATTTAACATTTTCTCCTCACACATAAAATGGGAATATTTATTTTCCAGATTTCTTAGGAGGCTAAAATAAGAAAATCTAAGTAAAGTGGTTTATGTACTTACAGGATAATTTTACTATAAAATATTATTTTTACTTTGAGGGGAGGTAAAATTTTATTTCATGGATGGCTTCAGTTTCAACTTGTTTGTTGCCCTTTGTTAATGTAACAAATTAACATTGTATGAAAAACATTTCAGAAAACATTCTTCTACCATAGCTACATTTGCCTCCTATTTTCTTTTTTTATTTTATTAACTGTTGTGGCTTTGTCTTCACAGACCACCAAGAATATTTCTTGCCTTTTTTGTAGCTTGAATTCCAGTTTGCTATGATTTTTGTTTGTTTTCTTTTCTGTGGAAGCCCCAATTCTACTCTGTTGATATCCTTTCTCTAAACTGCCTAGTGAAATTAGCATAATATGGATGCTTTATTTCTTAAACTGATTGAAAGATTAAAGATTCTATTGGTTGTCTAATTTCTTGGATCATGTTCTTAGAACTAACATTTTACCACATCTCTTATTCACAGACTTGCCTATTATTTGAATAATTTTCTTAACTTACATCCATTTACATATATCTGTTGGTGCCATTCGTTTTTAAACACCCACCGTCTTTAAGCAAGATGTGACTGTTCAACTTTTTTTTGCAAGGTGTCAGTGAAATCCTGACATGGATGAGTTTGCTTCCTTATTTAAATATCCCTTTAGTATTTGCTGTTTTTCATTTTCTTCATGATTCTATGAATAACAAGTCAGGATTCGTAATTTTCAAGTGAAAATAGCAGACAGACTGAGTAGCTGAGCTGTAAATTGAAAGAGAATATGGCTTCATTTGATTGGAGTGACAATTTTCAGTTCATTCAAGGGGGATGTGCTGTATAAAGAAAGAGGCTTTGCAGACAGTTTCTCACTGAAAATAGCCTGGCACAGTTCTGATAATTGGAATAATAGAATTCTAAGGAAGTGACATAATATCTACTAAGATGGTTGAGATGTTACACAGAGATAACAGTAAAATGGCTCTGAAGGGACTAAATAGGAAAAATGATCACATTCTTCTTTAAGTATTAATCTCAATCTACACATAACAGGTATGATTAGCTACTTGTGGGAATCAACAATAACACTACATTTTTAGCCAAAGAGTCTGCTTACACTAAGAAATCAAATTCTGAAGACCTGAGAATAATCTCATAGAAGAACAGCAGTGTGATTGTGGCTTAGCAGCAATAATTACCTGACTATGCCTTAGAAAGAACTGCCAAGATTTTAAGACATGGACAGAAAAAGGAAGACCCAGATCCAAAGGTGCTTTGTTTATCCAGCACTGATTTAGTCAACACAAAACATTCCTGGAGAGTTGTACTCTGTTTTCAGTAGGGCAGATTAGTCAAGTTTTTCCATGATTCACAGAACATAGTCTTGAGATTATTTATCAACCTATGTTCTGATTCTAGGATCATCGGGACATGGTCTGATGAAAAATATACTTTTCCAGGTCAAGGAAAAGATGTCCTGAATATAATAATGGAGTAAGCTGTTAACTCAAAAAGAATGTCTTCCACTGGAATTAATTAATTGACATCTTGGCTTACAACATTATGAATTTGGTTCTTATGAATCAGTCAACCCAAGTCTAACTCCAAGTCAAAGTTGTGGTCCTGTGGTAATGGGAACCAATAATCTAAGTTCTCAAAACCTGATTGCTTTCAGTGAGTCCACGATATCAAAACTACATATCCATGTTCTTTTTGTATTCTGAAATATGACTGATTTAAAAAAAGTAAAAATCTAAGAAAATCAGAGCTATTGTGTCTTGTTCTTCTTTGTGAAGATGGCCTACTTGGTAATCTACTCCATCATCGTTCTCTCAAACAGATATCAGCATTTGTGCTAATGCACAAAAAAGGAACTTCCAGCATATTTGTCAGTGTTCATGGCCATGAAAGTAAGAACTCAACTCCACCAATTCTTTGTACCATGTTCCACCCTTTCTCAATCTTTTGGATTTTGGGTCATATTTGTAGGTCTCTCATTTCTCATTTCTCCTTACCATGTACTAGACCAGTGGCACCAAAGCTTAGTTGCATCCAGGATTACAGATAATTATATTATTCTAAACTAGATCAGATTAAATGGCATTCAGGTGCCAAAATTTAATGAGGATCTCTGGTGATTCCATTGCAGCCACTCTGATACTGATCTTCAGTTTGGCTATTGGGAACCTTGGTCTAGGCTCTTCCATGAACACTGTGGCTTGGTACATACCCCTTCCAAATTTACAGAGAAGGCTAAGAACAGTTGTGGAGTCAGATAGTCCTGAGTTTAAATCTTGATTCCAGTCTCACCAACTTCAGGTAAGTTACTTAACTTCTCTAAGCTTTGGATTCCTCTTCTGTAATTTTTATTATTGGACCATTGAAAGTTTACAAACTTTTTAAGGTATGTATATCCCCTGCATAGAAGATAAAGTGCCCAATAAATGTTAAATTTTGGTGCTCATCCTGATCCTGAGATACCAAGTTTTATGCTGGAAGCCTAACTAACGAAATAGCTCTCCCTGGGCTCTCTTTAATCCCTGAGATGAAATCTGACAAACATAGAGGGGCCTCAGAATTCACAAACTCACCTAGGCAGCTATAATTATATAGTAATGGTCAGAATTTAAGTGTGCTTTCAGGGCTTGAGCAAAGTTGAAGGCTAAAGTCCTATAAACATTATTCTTTTATACCTAGTTCCTGCTGCAGTTGTACCTACAATTTCTAGCTTTAGAATAAAAAGAATCTATGAACACTAATCTCACTGGAAATCTTTGACTGGATTTTTCTAGTAATATACTCATCAAATTCTATATTAAATTTTCTTACTTTCTTGGTGAAGTTGTTTCTGTTGCAGTACCACTTGACATTCCTTGGTCTTTTATCATTAGATAAAAGATTTATCATTGCATATTTATGATTGCATACATTAGATGTATAAGCAGCCCCTTCCCTCTGTCCTCTTCAAATGTTCTTATAAGAATGGAATTAATGTCAAGGAATTTGCTCTGAAGTATTCTTACTGTGGTAGTAATACATTTGGAATTTGTCAATAAAGGTCATAAACTGAGGGAATAATTGGGAGTCAAAGACCTGATTCATAATCAATTCATTGCTACTATTTGATTCTCTTTTCTTTTCCTATGAGGAGTGTGGAGTTACCCATTTTTTTATTGGTAAAAGTATAAATATTATTTGCCTATTTCAATAATTCTGATATTTTAGCTTTTCAGAGTCACCATTATTGATGTGTAATTGCATGTATTCTTTAATTGGTTTGACTCAAAATAGACCTCCTAAGACCATTTGCTTCTAATTTATTCTTAATCATTCTAGTTAAAACATTTATAATGGTAGCCAATAGTGACACTCTTAGTTCTGATAGCTGTTGATGGGAGGACTAATAATACATGGGTTTTTCATATTTCCTGCATTAATAGCCAAATGATATCTATGGATGGGAAACTTGTAGTGATAGAATTGCTGTTGGCTCTTAATTTAATTTTTCCCTCTTAATACTTGATTTCAAATATATACCTTTACTTTCTCAAGAAAAATATGCAGAAATTAGATTTAGAGCCTGATGTTACAATTTTATAATAAGTTAAAAGGAATTTTCAAGATCTCAATGGGAAATAAAATAAGGAGATAGATTTATCTTCAGTCTTCAGAAGTCACTAGATGAAAGACTTTAGTTTGGGAGAGGATGGAAATGCCAGAGTGAAAAAATAAAAAAGTATTATAGAATATGGAAGAGGAAGAAGTCACCTTTTTAATTACCAGGAGAGAGTAGGAAATAAGACTGAAATTTTGAAACATTATTTGCATGTAAATTGCTTTTCTTCATCAAAGCATGAGTCTTAATTTGTTATGTTATAAACAGATAAGGTTACAACTTTCTGTAAAGCAAGTAGAGCAAAGTGGCTAACCTAATTATAAAATTAATTCTCAGACTTGCATAAAAAGAAGCATTTTAGTTATTTTTCAATTTTTATTTCTGTTCTCTAATGGAGTTTTTTTTCTCTTCCTAGTTTCCCCCCAGAGCTCTCACATATAAAAGGAAATAATGTGAAAACACTTTGTTAAAACACACACAGACACACACACACACGCACACGCACAGACACACACACACACACACACACACACACACACATACACACACACCCCTTATGGAAATGTTTTAGTTAAAGGTACATTCAGTAAAAAGGAAGTAGAATTGTTTTATATTCTTTATTTCATTTGATCAATGCCTTTTCATTTTAAGATGTATGTTCAAATACCTCTTGGTCACAGCTATCTATTAAGAGCTGAGTTAAAGGAAGGACCTCAGTCACCCAAAGTAAGTTAGTAGTAAAAGGAATTTGTGCTGAGTCAGAGCAGAATGCTAGCATTCCTATGGGAAATATAATCCAGCTGTTTTGCTCTGATTTTTGTAATGATAAATTTCTCATCAGTAATTTTCATAGACGACTGCATTGGTCAGTCAGATGTAATGTGAACTATTGGATTAAAATATTTATTTTCTTGTCTTCATAGAAAGCATTATTCAGAACATCAAATCAAGAGGGGTAATCATGTAAAATAAAAGTAGTGAGAAAAAAAAAGTAGTGAGGATAAAAAAACAAATGTGAAGGGAATAATTGGAATTTAGCATACCTCGCAGGAAAAAAATAACTTTTTAAAGAAGGGTTTTTCATTAAATCAGAGCATTATGGAGCATTATGGCAATCAAATCTCTTGGTTCTTAGATTGTTTATAGATTGTTTCTAGAACTATTATCAGGAACTATTTTGAACTCCGTAGATGTGTTAGCTGGAACTTGGTGCGATTGCAATCCTTTCAAGATCTAATGTGGACTGTGGCTTACAATGAATGAGAATCAGAAAGTCTTGGCGCCAAAGCTACTAGTTCAAAGCATTCCTGATTAGTTGGGCTTAGTTTTTGATTGTTTAAAACTTCCCTTTTTTTATTCTAGAAAAAAGTAATCTCCTTTAAAATTTGGCATTGGATTCTAAATATTATAGACATAAGTAGAAATATCTAAAACAAAAACAACTTCATGATAGTAAATGTTTTTTTAAAAAGTAAGGAAAATGACTATGTGACAAGATGAAAGCTATTTTATTGTAAAAAGGAATGTAAACCTATTATTGATTAATATTTAGAACATTGATTTTTATAAAGTTATATGTGAAACCTTTGGTTTCCTTTCAAAAGAGTTATTTTTTTCTTTTTCATTCAACATTTTGCTCAAGTTAAACATGCTGAAGATGTCAGAAAAATGTGAAGACAAGATTCTTAGTTACCTCCATTCTTTGTGTGTGTGTGTGTGTGTGTGTGTGTGTGTGTGTGTGTGTGTGTATCAGCCTGGTTAATACCCAATCTATAGGGCAGTAAAGTGTATTGTTTGGGGTGATCCTTTCTTTTTTTTTTTTTTTTTTTTAAAGATTTTATTTATTTATTTGACAGAGAGAAATACAGCCAGAGAGGGAACACAAGCAAGGGGAGTGAGAGAGGGAGAAGCAGGCCTCCT
>PITA01002241.1:0-33303 GCA_004023965.1 Spilogale gracilis | reverse complement strand
GGTGATCCTTTCTATTGGATGAGAGTCAACCAGAAAAACAATGCATTTGCATTGCAATGGACATGAATTATTTGCATTGCTACCAAGTCTTTTACAATTTAACTTCTGTCCCTAGGTAAACCTAAAATTGCCTTGTCAATGGAAAGGCAATCAAAGGAGAACATTTTGTGCAACTAGATAATTCCTAGAGGAACCCCTAACTATTTCACTAAAGCGTTTCACTGAAAAGACACCCAGTCATTCATCTCTTTTGCCTATTTCCCAGTTTTGAAGTTTGTATTTTTTTTTTCTCCTAAGCACACCATTCAGAAAGTGTCATATGCTGTTTGCAGTCAGCTAATTTTATTATCTGTTTCAATGTGTTACCTGGGATCTTTCTGCACTTTTTAACTGATATAAAACTGATGCAAATTCCCAAAGTGTTCTGTGAATTTCCGTAGAGCTTTTTCCCTCTTCAAGGCTACCTATGGCTTTCAACTTTTGTTGCCACTGCGTTCTTTCAAGGTATCAATTACCTCACATTTTAATTTAAGAGTTGCCCTCCATGGCAAACAGTCTCTTTAGTTCAACAAAGCTTCTTAACTTGGTTTCTGCGAATTTCTCCAGTGTTTCTGAATTGCAATAATTTCAATTTAGATATCTAGGGAACTTGCAGGTGATTTGGGCCAGAATTCTTAAATTTTATCTCTCTACATACCTTAGATCATTAATCGGCCTGTTATTACAATTCTGGCTCCCAAGAAATAAACCTCAAAGCCTCCCTGTGAGTTAATAAATATAGTTCTAAATAGGAGATAATGGGGGTCTTACCAACAGGACTGCCTTGGAAGACTCACTGCTTGGTTTGGTTTAGACAATTGGCAATTGGTCCTTTTGGAAACCATACTTGATTCTATATTGAACTCCAAAGATCATTGGGGAAATGAATGAATGATTCAGCTGACTCAGGTTAGCAGTAGCCAATTTAATGCCATCTTAAGTAACAATATTCATGAAATTATAACATTTATGTGCTGGTCATATTTTTATAATATACAATAAAAATAATCATTAAAATGACAATATTATCATACTCCACAAAAAAATTTTCTGTGAACCATCCATAGGATATTGATTGATCAGTGGGACACACAGGCTGAAAAGATAAAGGTGAAACTTCACATCGCAAGACATGCAAGATTCTTTATAATCTCATCTTGACCAGTTTCTACCTTTAGATTTTCCTTATGATATACACATTTTCCCTCATTTTCTTTATATTGTTTCTTTCTTTTCTGGTAGGATCTGGGCGGATTTGTTAGTGCTTATAATGTCAAGGGGTCCCAAGGAGGATGATGGCATCAGTAAAGGGAAAAGCTAAAATAAGGAGGAAAACAGTGGAAAAGGAAAAAAAGAAACAACCCAGCAACAATAAAAATAAAAGCACTTACAAAGGAAATGAGTAAAAATCTTGTAAGGATATGTGTTTGTTCTTTTGTTTTCCTTCTAAATCCCTCTGTGTGCTAACCCCAGTCAGGTAGATTATATAGATGGAAATCTTCATTTAAGAAAAAAGTGTGTTATGTGGGAAAGAATAGTAATGATGCAGTGATAATACCTTGTACTTGTACAGCATTTTAGAATTTCCATCATGCCTAAGAAAATAAAACCTAACCTTTGACAGAATGACATAGAAAAAAGAGTAAAAGGGATAGGTTCTGAAAGAGGATTGTCTTTCAGAGAAGAAAGTGCTTTCTACAGGAACCACATGTTAGTTCACCAATTTTACACAGCCAATGAGATGATAAAACTTCAACCTTCCTCTGAAGGACAATAGATGAGACCCTTCATTGATCTTGGTCAGGGGGATTGCAGTGTTTTGAATAAGCAACACAATAAGAGTGTCTTCTTAAATATAAAGGCCAAACTAAAATGATCTATGTTATCCATGTAACTGTTTTGTGAGCTTATTTGGAGGAGACACATCTCTCTTAATACAAGCAAAGATAGAGCTAGTGCCTTTTATAATTATGCTGATAAAAGGACAGACCAAGTAAGCCTGAGAGAGAAAATCCATCTAGAATCGAATGATTACATGCAGTGTGGATGTAGAATTTGATTAAAAATTTAAATAAGCATTTTACTTTTAATAATTAAAATGTAATTTGGAAGGAAGTTTTAGATAACCCCCATATTTCACTGAAATTGTAAATTTCCCATCTCTGCATTTTAAAGGACTGCATTATTAAACGTCATCCATAGCTTGATCACCTTAAGTATTAAGTGAATAATTTAGAGAAGTAATCTGAGACTTTCAGTGATTCATGTATGTCCCTTTTGTATGACTTAATTTCTTTTTTCTATGGAATAGAAATATCATATATTTTGATGCAAGACGTTGTTAAAGACAGAAACAAATTGATATATGTTTCAAATCATTTAAAAAATAAATGTCCTTTCTTAGAGTATTTTGTGATTTACAGAAAAATTGAGAATAGAGTGTAAAAGGTTCTCACATGCAGCCTCACCAAATTTCTCTTATTAACAGCATCTTGCACTAGAGTATGGCACATGGTTATTATTGATGAACCAATCTAAATGCCATATTGTCAGTCAGAGTTCGTAGTTTATTCATATGTCCTCAGTTTTCGCCCATTATCTTTTTCCATTCCAGGATTTCATTCAGGATACCACATTGCATTTAGTCTTTATGCCTCTTCTGGCTCTGCTTGGCTGTGAGGGTTTCTCTTACTTTTCCCTGTGTTGATGTCCTTGAACATTTTTGAGGTTTGGACATTGCAGAGTGCCCTTCTCTTGAAATTGGTCTGATATTTTCTTATGATTGGATGGGGGTTATGGGTTTCGGAGAGGAAGATCGTAGAACTAAAGTTTTATTTTCATCGTATCATATCCAGGATATGTACCATCGACATGATTTATGGTTATTGATGTTGATCTTGATGACATGGAAGTGCTTGTCAAGTTTTTCATTGTAAATCTTTTGTTTCACCCATCCATGCTGTAATCTTCCCAAGAAAGCTTCTCTGCATACCCAACACTTAATGAGTGTGGAGTTACAACACTTGATCTATAGGACAGAAGAGTTACATACATTATTTAGAAATTTTCTGCATGGAAGATTTGTTTCTTCTTTCTTATTTATTGATTTATTTAATCATTTATCTTGTATCAGTATAAATCCATAAATGTTTCTTTTATACTGTAATGTATTATAATATAATATTACTTGATTTATTTTGTTGTTTCGATTAGTCTAACTTTGGTCACTGGACACTGTTATAATTGACTTCTATGCCCTTTTGACATAGACCCACAACACGTGTCTGGTATTTTTTTTTCCATTTTCTTACTATCTGGCATTGTAAAGTGCTCTGGGTTCATCTTGTGCTTTTCCTGCCTCAGGCCTAGAATCAATGGTTTTTCTAACAACTCCTGGTTGCTTTTATTTGAGGATGGTATTAGAAATGGTGAGTGCTCCATGT
The DNA here is from genome assembly GCA_004023965.1 of Spilogale gracilis. NCBI lineage: Eukaryota > Metazoa > Chordata > Mammalia > Carnivora > Mephitidae > Spilogale > Spilogale gracilis. Next base: position 29,821 of record PITA01002241.1, on the reverse strand, counting down.
TTTCACTGCTACTGGAGACTTGTTTCTTCTAGCCCCATTATGCAAATGTATAAATATCACTATACCTTAACCATTTTTACATTCAGCTAAACATGGGTTCATACTGATATGTCCATCTCATCAGTTACCATATGGGCCATTAAAGCCCCTGCTCCTTACTTACCTGTGAAGTTCCACCCCAACAATAAGAAACTTGTCTCCTACCATCTGCTATCTATTTATTTAATTGTTCTATTCCAATATAGGTGTATACAGCATTAAAATTGTGAATGCCTAAAATTGTGAATCCCCCATGGAGAACAGCTTTATCCACTAGATTACAGCCCTCATGTGCAGTTCTTTTTGCCTTTAGTCCCATAGAACCCATTCATTTCCAAAGATTACTTATGTCAGCACATCTTCAGTGTTTCAGATACTTACATATACTTATTCTTTTGTCACAGTCTGCATTCCTTCTTGAATCCCCTGACCTTCTATATTATTATTTTTTAAAATTTTATGAACATTATAATTTGCTTTTTGTGTTGTAAAGTCTTATGGGTTTTGATAAATGTGTGCTGTCATGTATCTATAATTACAAGGTCATACAGAACAATTTCACAGCACTAAAAATCTCCATGTGCTTTACGTGCTCATACCTCCCCTCTGACCACCAGGTCTGGGAAACCACTGATCATTACACTGTCTCTATAATTTTGCCTTTTCCAGAATATCATGTAATTGGAATCATATAGTAGATAGCCTTTATACTTAGCAATATTCACTTTGGTTCCTCTTTATCTTTCCATGACTCCATAACTAATATTTTTTATATTTTTGAATAATAGTCTATTACCTGAATGTACCACAGTTATCTGTTCACCTATTGAAGGATATGTTGGTTTCTTCCAGTGTCTGATGATTATGACCAAAGCTGCTATAAGTATTTGCAGGCAGGTTCTAATGTGAACATGAGTTTTCCAAATTAGGTGGATAAATACCTAAGAATATAAATAGTTTTCTTAGTTAAGAAACTGCAAATTAAGGGTGCCTGGCTGGCTCAGTCAGAGGAGATGCAATTCTTGATCTTGGGGTCATGAATTTGACCCCCATGTTGGTGCAGAGATTAAATAAATAAACCTAAAAAAAAGAGGAAACTGCAAATTATCTTCCAAAGTGGATGTTTCATTTTGCATTCCCACCAGCAATAAGGAGAGTTCCTGCTGCTATGCATCCTTGCCAACATTTGGTATTGTCAGGTTTTATATATGTGGTGATATCACATTGCTGTTTTAATAGAAATTCCCTAGGGACAGATGATGGTAAACATTTTTTCATGTGGAAGTGTGATGGTTCATTTTATGTGTCAGTTTAGGTAGGCCATAATATGCAGATATTTCCTCAAATACTATTCTAGATGTGTCTGTGAAGTTTTCTTTTTTTTGAATAAGATTAACATTTAAATCAGTACATTTTGAGTAAAACAGATTGTCCTCCATAATGTGAATGGACTTCATCCAAACAGTTGAAGGCCCTAAGAAAAAGACTGACCTCCCCCGAGAAAGAGGGAATTCTACCAGCAGATATATTTTAGGCTTGAACTACAGCTCTACCCTGGGCCTCTGGTCAGATGGTTCATCACACCCTGCGGACTTTGAACTTGTCGATTTCCACAGTAGTGTGAGTCAATGACTTAAAATCTCTTTCTCTCTTTCTGCACACACACTCACACACACATACACCCTATTGGTTCTATTTCTTTGGAACACACTGACTAATATAATAACTCTCTGTCCTAGTGTTGAACATGAAAATAATTGAAAGATTTATTGGTAAATCAGATAAATCTGAGTAACAGTGACACTTAGATCCTCTTAATAGTATATTTTTTTTCAGTGCTAATATTTTTTTTTCTTGTGCTCTTTGTTTTTCAGTCTTAAGTATACTTAGCTCGCATCCATGCTCAGTTTACTTCACCTCAAATGTAGATTTGGGAAAATGATAGCAACATTATGGTATATATGGCTAGGAACATAGATAGGCTGTGCCTAATTATATTTCCAGACTTTTATCATAGTTCCAGAGAAAGAATATCTTTGCTGGTTTACAATTTATGGAAGTTGTAGTTTTCTTTAGTAATTGCAGGAATAATTACTATGGGATTCAGGAACATATTTTTTAAGGAAAAATGTTTTCTTTGTGACATTACCTTATGCTTCCCCTTACTATAATACTGAAAAATACCCAGTTCTATTTGGCTCTAATGCAGAAGGGTGGGAAAGAAGAGTTAGGTGACTTAAAGTGAGGTAAACCCAGGGGTGCCTCTTGGATCCTTCCTCTATGGTGTAGCCTTGGATAAATTTCTGTGCATCTGGGTACACCGGTTTCTTCACTTCTTTACATGATGTGATGGTTAATTTATACATGTCAACTTGATGAGACTATGGGGAATGCAGATATTTGGTCAAATGTTATTCTGAATGTGTCTGTGAGGGTGTTTCTTCATAAGATTAACATCTGAATTAGTAACCTAAGTAAAGATTGCCCTCCCTAATGTGGGTGGACCTCATCTAATCAGGTGAAATCCTGAATAGAACAAAAAGGTAAAGTAAGAGGAAACTCTTCTGCCTGACTGTCTTTGAAATGGGACATTGGTTTTGTTCTGCCTTTGGACTCAAACTGAAACACTGGCTCTCCTTGGGTCTTGAGCATGCTGGCATTCAGACTAGAACCACACCATTGGCTCTCCTGGGTCTCTAGATGGCCAACTGCAGATCATATTGGAGCTAAGTCCATATTATATATTCATACACATATACATATTGAATATATATGAATATACATATATACATGTACATAGATACATACACACATGTCAGAGATATATATACACACCCACGTGTGCACACGCACGCACACACACACACATCTTATTGGCTCTATTTCTCCTGGAACATCTTGACTAGTAGTTTCTTTATATTCCTGTTTCAATACTAAAGACACTGCAGTAAGAAATGCATTTTATATAGTGACCCAGTAAGTAACCATTTTCCTGACATATATGTACACACGTACATCTAAGATAAACTTTGCCTTTTCTGCAAAACCATTTTCATAACAAGCATCATTTTATTAATGTCTATTAGAGCATAAGAAAGATTATGAAATCAACTTTCTATAAATTAGAAAATATTTAATTTCACATGATGAGTATGTCTGGCTGTCCATAACACACAAAGATAAAGTTTTGTGCACTGTTTACACCTGGTTGAGTTTTTTTCATTCCATTCCCCCATATTCACCAAGGATGAAAATTCTAGGTCAATTAAGTCATGAATAATAACAATTTCCTTTCTCTGGTTCACAATATAAAGAATGAATTAATCTTGATTCAAAATGGTGATAAATAAAATATCTGACAATTATCTTTCAATGTAAATGAAGAACCAAGTTATAATAATTGTTATAAAGTATAGTAATAAATGCATTGTAATAATTTATTCCTTTTAGGTGTGAAGCTTAATTCAATTATTTATGCAGGGTTTTGAAAAACATGGATTTTTCTTCTAAAAGTTGTTCTCTTTTCTATTTCAGTTAAATAACGATTAAAAGTTTGAGACTGAGGAATAAGATGTAAATATATTTCCAATTTTATTTCATTTAAACCTCCTTCATTTTTAATGCCCTTTTCAATATGGTACAACATATATTGAGAACATGTGGAAGATAGGGGGATGACTTTGAGTCTTGTTTGCCATAATAATACTTTTGGAAGCCTTCACATATGTTGACAGTATTGTTAATTTCTCCCCCAAAAGTTTAGCCCATAAAGAATGCTTAAAATGCCAGTTAAATATACCACTTTTATTACCAAAATACCACACAGAAAATATCTGCCAACTGCAGTTGCTTTACATTTAGAAAATATGAAATTCGCTTTTGAGCTCCCAATCTGTCAAGACTTGTGAGGTATCTGAGATTTTGCCCTTTTCCTGGTAAAATACAGAGACTCCTGGGACAGAGATGAAGAACTTATTACTTATGGCAAATGATGTAGCATGAGCTTCATATTTGTCCTGCTTCCCAAATCCCCTGAGGGTGACATGGAAGTGTCACTGTCAAGGCTGCACATACAGTGTATGTGTGTCACAGCTGAGAAGCTCTACTGAAGAAAACTCTAATCTTTTAAAAGGCTTCATGTAAATAGGTCCAAACTTTCGCTCAAAGAAAGACATTATGTTTATTATCCTGGGCATCATACAAATTTCCCTTGTGTCAGAGGAGACACTCTCTCCAAAATTCCAATACTTCACGCTCTGCAGACATCTCTGAGAAGATATTCTGGAACAAAAATATCAGTGTTTCTGTTTGCAAGATTTGCAGAAATGCAAGAGACACATGGCAAATTGTCTCCCAACACAATCTCTACCAGATTTTTCCTGGGACAACCAATATATTTCAGGATGATATAAGTTTAATTAATTTTTGACAAAATATTAGATATCATGCTATCACTAACATGTATAGTTTTGAATTTGTCAGCTGATATATCATTTAAAAAATCACACATTTCATTTCCATACATATTGTAGGAATAATTTTTTGGAAAGTTACATAAGCTTTTTATTTTCTCTTTTATCCTAAATTATGAACTAAATAAAGTGGAAATGCTTTTCATATTATCAGTCATAGAAATGAAGAAATTATATTGATAAATTAATTATTTTCTTTGAAAATATTGTGGGAACATATTGACAAGTCAGTTTGTTGTATTTTCAATTATTTTTTTCATGTTCAAAATTTTAAATCTTTCTTTTGCAGGGACATCATTAAAATAAACATATTGAAATCTGTTATTTTTCTTGAGATTTGTAAATGTAATAAAATTGTTTTCTAAGTTTGTCATCAAATTTTTCTTTAAAACATGAAGTTCAAATGAAATAGGAGTTTGCTGAGGTATAGATGTAATTTGTTTCAAATATTATCACTACTTACTCTTTAAGTTCCAGCATTAGGTCTTAAACATTTATTATAATTTTCACATTATCATTTTTTAACATAATAAAGCAATCTTTTCATGGGTAATTTGTTTTAATTTAATTACAATATTACTATTACCATCAACTAAGAGACTGCCACACTACCAATAACCTTTCAAAAAATGCACTGAAAGTTTGTAACAAAAAAACCTCCTTAGAATATATGATTTAACCACTAGCAGGGAAAATTTACTTGTCCTGGTTCACAAACCACTGTAAATTATGGTAATACAAAATTAAACTGTAAAATTTTAATGTGCCAGTTAAAATGACAGACAAAATCAGGCACCCACCGGAAGATCAAGAAATAAAATGAAGTCATCATTTTCTAGCCCATGTGCGGGTTTTTCCCGTGAGTGCGTTCCACCCATGTCCCTTCCGCACTGTTAAAATCTGCCGAGGTGCTTTTTTTGTGATGTGTCTGGTTCTTCCTCGGGACTTGGAAGGTGTGCTTTAATATAGTCTATCCTGTGTTGTTTTATATTACATCCCTTCCCATTCTGCTCTCTTCTATCTCCATTCTATTCTAGTCCAGCCCCTTCATTAAAAAAATAGTGGTCCCAACTCCATTTATTTCATCATCCATTCATTGTTTTTGATCTGTAGTAAAAAAACCAAAAAAAAAAAACAAAAACCAAAACAAAACACATTCTGTATGTTAAAACAACAAAAGTTGTTCTTAAATTGAAGAGTCATGTAATTACTTCTAATAGAGATGTGGTTTTGTTGTTAAAATGATAACACAGAAATATGACACAAGTAACAAAAATGGCTGTAATATTTGTTTTAGAAATATTACTTTTATTTGATCCCAAGGTGTGTGTTTTCTTTTATAACACATTCTTTGATCCACAATTCTACCAGTCTTTGAAATTTGAAAGATGGAAGACAAAGAGTGTTATGTTGTTCTGGCCAATTCTGATATGAATTGGACAAATTGTATCACAATACTTTTTTGTTTCTAGATCATAAATTATCCTGTTCTGTAAGCATCAGGTCATAAATTATCCAGTTCATGTAAGCATCGGGTTACTAGTCCCTCCCTCTGCATCTATGTAATGTCCTTAAAAGGATATCATAGGGAATTAAATGAAAAACTCTTGCTCTGGGGTGCCTGAGTGGCTCAGTCTGTTAAGCATCTGCCTTTGGCTTAGGTCAAGATCTCAGAGTCCTGGGATTGAGCCCTACTTTGGGCTTTCTGCTCAGGGAGGAGCAGGCTTCTCTCTCTCCCTTTACTTGTCCCTCCTCCCCTTGTGCTCTCTTTCTTATTCTGCTTTTTCTCTCTCAAATAAATAAATAAAATCTTAAAAAAAAAAAAAAAGGAAAAGCTCTTGTTCTGTGTTCTGGAAAACAGTTCTAGAAAATGGTTGTTGGAAATGGATGAGAAAGATCATTTTGCTACTTGAATTATCAAGTGTATTTGCTAAAATTTCTCTGAAGATTGATTTATAAGATAATATGATGAACACCAAGTGGTGAGATAGGAGTTATTTGTCCATGCATTAAGGATGTGAAATCAAACAAATTGGTTTCTTTGAGTTAGCACATTTTATTAGTCTGTGTGAAAAATGTATAGAATATATAACTAAAAAGAGAGAGTAGAAGATAGACTAAGTTAAATAATTTGTCAAATGTCCAATGATAATGCATTTATGAAAATTATGATAATAAAGTTAAATATTCTATCTTTAAAGTTAAAAAAGAAACCCCACTATTATGCATTGTGGTTTTTGCAGGGAGTAGTTGTTTTCCTTTGTCTGCGATCTTAAAGATAATTAGCTCATGTGAGGAAAGAAGCTATAAGTACAGCTAAAGGTAGAAGAATGGCTTTTATGTTTTTATTTGTTTATTCTTTCTTTTCTGGATGGCTTGTGGTCAAGGTGGTACTACTGTATATGAAGTGCTTTTGTTTGTTTTTTGTTTTCTTTTTTAACTTTGAGAGCAAGGCTTGTTGAAATAAATTTTCTACAAAGTATAGTTTCCATAGCAACTGTAACTGTCTTTTATTTTCACATGTACCATTTAGAATTAGTTGACAATAATAATTATAGACTACTTTAAGATAAAACATTGGCTGTATAGCAAAGATGTGTATAAAGACATGGTTTCAGGAAAATTGCCCTGGTTTGCAGAAACTGAAATTACTTTTGAAGGAGGATTTGGTTTTCTTACTTAGCTGGATGATTGAAATTCTATCTACATACCCATTGTGAAGTATCGAGGTGATTATTGTTACATGTCAAGGAATATCTACCTCCCATAATTTCAAAATCTCACTTGTTACCCTAAATTTTCATTTCTCTCTATCTCAGTCTCTTTCTGTATGTGTGTGTGTATGTGTGTGTGTGTGTGTGTGTGTGTGTGTGTGTGTGAGCATGCACATGCACCAAACTTGTCAAAACTTCTTTTGTTCAATTATTATTTCTTTGGAAATAACTTGAGTACTGAACAATAGAATAATGTAGAAAATCCATATACCACCACTATTTTCTTTTAATTATAAAGCCCCTTAGACTATAGACCTTCTAAAGGAGACATAGTAAGTGACATATAATTGGAAGAAATGTCATTCAACTTAGAACATGAAAAGGAAATCCAAAAGTTAACCTATTTTCCCTGTTACTTCACATTTAGTTGCTTCATGTTGTTGAAACTCAGTGTGTTTATGTACCTCAGTGGTTTTACATAAGTTAATATATAAATATGAAAGTATTTTTCTGAATCATTGGAATATTACTAATGCCCTCTTAAAATGGTGTCATACTGAGTGTGATGGTCAAAAATGAATAAAACAGGATTTAAATTATTTTGAAATTTCCCCCTGAAATATAGTTTTATTAGTGCTATTTCTTTGTTCAAGAATAAAAGTAAGTAGCACAGCAATAAAAATTCTAAGCAACATAACTAACTATAGGGCATGTTAGTACCCAGTCATGATAAAAGTGTTTTGTAGGATTTAGAATGTTCCTCTGAGGTAGAAAAAAGCATAAACAGATGAGATTTCTCTTTATAACTCTTAGGATGCGAGGGTCCAGTGGGGTAAATAATGTGCCGTGATGGGGTGCTTGGATAGTGGAGGAGGTAGAGGATGATGACTAACTGCTATTCTGAGACCAGCTATAGCACTGAAGGCTCTGGTCACCCACGAACTCCTTTTTCTAAAATTTCCCTCAGAAAGAGAGTGTATGGGATTCATGGAGGGGCTACTTCTGGACATGCATGGAGAAGCTGACTGGGCAGTTGCAGGGCTTGATGTTGGTACCCATAAAAGTCCATGGCTCAGATCTTCTCCTGAATGGAACATGGTTGACTAACAGCCTGAACTGTTGCCTTCTGAGTGTGGGGCCCTTTCTAAAAGAGATGGGCTACTTTCGCTCACAACTCTCCATCATTGGTTGACGTTTTCTCAGAACTGAGCTATTATCAGAGACTTTTTTTTTTCTCCTCCAATCCTTCTCACTCCCTCCTCTTCACAGGTGTCAGATTTGCATCATGGACTGAAGGTTCTTTCCAGCTTCTGTAGACTCCTGTTTATCCTTCACAGAGTTTTTTTTCCCCCAAGTAAACGTCTTAGATGTCATCAGTATCTGGCATCCTGGCATCTGCTTCTCAGAGGACTTGAATTAACATAGAGTTTGGAGAAAATATAAATAATTTGGTGGTGGATGTGGTAATCATGAGATGTGTATTGGACATTCAGGTGTAGATATTGAACAGGCAGTAACTAACACAAATTTGAAGTTGCAGAAATTGAGACGAGAGGGTTAGTCCAGAGGTAGAAATTTGGGAGTTGACTCTCAGTGATATTTAAGCCATGAAACAGGATGTAACAGGAGCATTGTAAATAGACAGGAGAAGAGGTCTGAGAATTAAGTCCGGATTGAACACCTCAACCAGAAAAGATGAGTGAGCAAGGGGTCAGGGGGAAATAAAGATAATGCAATGGGCAGGAAGTTAAGTGAAAAAGGTGCTTCAAGGAAGTCCATAATCTTATAAAACCCTGCTGATGGATCAGGAACATGAATTAGAATTAATGATTGGATTTAGCAATGATGGGGTAATTGCTGACAGTGAGAACAGTTTTAGGATATGTATGGGTGGGGGGCTGATTTGAGTGGATTTTCAAGAAAGAATAAGGAAAAAATAGTGAATAGAGAAATGGAGTGTCAAAGTGCTGTCAAGGAATTTTGTCATACAAAAGACCAGGGAGGGGGGTGTTCCTAGAGGGTGACATAGATTCTAGGGGTTATAAAAAGTTCATTTGTTTGCTTTTGTTTTTAAGATGGGAAAAATTAATCATGCTTATATATTGATAGAAATGATCCAGTAGCAAGGGGGGAAATTGGTGGTATAGTAGGAAGAGGGGATAGGCTCTTTGAAGCAACGTCATAGAGTTGGAAAGGAGGGATAGGATGGACGGTTCAATCCACATAATAGGAAATGCAGAGTGAATAGGCACAGGTGGAGGGAGGTGGATAAACGTGGGTGTCGGCTCTTGTGGAGAATTTGATTCTATTTTCTCAGTGAAAGTGCAATGAAAAGGAGGTGTTAGAGGTCTATATTTATCTAGAGAGAGTGAATACATTCAGGAATTGCAGTATGATTGCTTAGAAGCATTAAGAACCCATTTGGGGTTGCAGGCAAGACTGTAAATTGAATGCAGTCTGCATAGGTTGGGTTTTTTCTGTCCTTGTGATCAGTTCTACGGGGTCAGGCACATGGAGGCAGGAGATTGGATTTAATTAAGATTTGAGTCTTAATGATTCCATACCAAGAAGAGAGAGGCAATGGAGTTGAGGGAATAAGCAAAGAAATGATTCTAATTGAAAGCAAGTGAGGATGCTTCGCATTAGCCCTAAAGACATATCACATAAACAATTGCCAGTGAGGTTTATGAGTAAAACCCTCATATGTGACATTTTTTTCTTTTTCTTGTGACATTCTCTTTTTTTATGACTTTTTCTCTTTTTTTGGTGACATTTTATTTCATGTATCAGCATGGCTTGGAAAGAGGTTTGGGAGTAGTGGTGCTTTGTGAAGGAAAATCACCAAGGGAAGCACTAAAACATGTCATTTGCCAACCGATATCTTGGACCTGAATTGAAGGATTGATAAGACAGAGATATTAATGGTTAATATTTCAAAAGAGCAGGCTTTTCATGTAAACAAAATGTTTCAGCAGAAATGTTTGTCAAAGCATTAATCTTACCCAGTGATAATCTTTTGCTCAGATAACTTGGGCTAGCGTATGTATTTTTTGCAAAAGCTTAGTCAAAGATTTTAATCAGAATAAGAATTCCACACTAAAACAGTACTGAGATTTCTACCTCAGTTAACTTCTTTGTGCATCTCATACATTATACTTAACACTAATTTGCATTAATATGATAAATGCAACAATTCCTTATATATACAAGAAAATAACCCAGTAAAATATGAACATCATGCCAGACTTCCACTAGAGATACCATAGTGATTTCTTAAAATTGCTCTTTTAGGCTCTTTGAAGCAAGGTCATAGAGTTGGAAAGGAGGGATAGGATGGATGGTTCAAAAAAAAAAAAAGAGCATTGCCTTTGTGCACACAAATATTTTTAATAGTGTTCTCTAAATAGCTTAAAGAAAACCAATAATTCCATTATTTATATTTCCATGTTAAATACATTTTTATAGCAATAATTCTTACATTTGTGAAAAAATATCAAATGTTTTTCAAGTGATGGGATATAAAATTAATAGTTATTTCATGTTATTTAAACTAAATTTTGTTTGCTTATTTGTACATTGCTGAATAAATATACTAATATTTTTCCTAACAGCAAAATGAACTAAGCAATGGTGTTTAAAATTTTCTTTTGAAATGTGCACTTCTTAACAAAATATATACTGTTAACATACCACATTTGTGAAGAACATGTTAAGAATCTTTGATGGTAGAAAAAAATCTATATGGAATACATACAGTTTTTATCATTTTTTTTGTTTTCTAGCTATTAATTATTCTAAAGATAATATATGTGTAATAATGGCTATAAAACATGACAACAGCTGTTCCTTATAAGCACTGTTCCACCTCTGAGAATAAGCTGAAATTTTTTTTTTAAAGATTGTATTTATTTATTTGACAGAAAGAAACACAGCAAGAGAGGGAACACAAGCAGGGGGAGTGAGAGAGGGAGAAGCAGGCTTCCCGCTGAGCACGGAGCCCAATGTGGGGCTTGTTCCCCGGTCTCCGATGACCTGAGCCGAAGGCAGTTGCTTAACCAACTAAGCCACCCAGGAGCCCCATGAATTTTTTCTTAAGGCATATTAAACCTCCCTACCCACAAGAAATTGGCTTGCCTGGCTATGAAGTGAATCCCTACCACAGGTTGTGTGGGAATAATGAAATCTATAATATGACTTTTAGGAGTATCATTTTTGGGGTTCAGCAGATTGGGATTCATTCCTGGCTCTATCACCTGCATATGAGATGTGTGAATTTAGGCAGGTTATTTCACCTTCTTATGCCTCAGTCTTACCATCTGTGTTTGCCTCAAACCCTCGAATAGAATATTAAATACAAGATAATAGAACTTAGTCTGGTTTAAGAATCTCCAGTGCCCAGCTAAGTCCTAAATAAATATTTGTTGAATAAATAAATGTAATAAACTAATACTTAAAAATCAACATAATAATTGCTTAATGGGGCTATTTGGGGATTAATGACATGATATATGATGAGTATAGAACACAGACCTGGATCAGAGCAACTATTCTTAATGGGGAGAGTTCTAGAGAAGCCACAGTAATTAGGTTTGGCTTCAATATCTAACATCTGTTTCATCTTCAGACTATGGATGGGATTTATACTAAAACCAGTGGCCCATCGCTATACTCTAGCACCTGTGAATTGTATAAGAGGGAAAATATTTATTTTATTAACATTCATATCTCCTAAAGCTTTCATAATATTTGGGAGCAGTAGAAATAAGCCAAATGGATTAAAATATTTTAGCATACAATCTGAAACTCATGACATCATTGAAAATGTTTTCAGAGCTTAAGCATGCATACCAGAAAAACCAGAGGTAGTATATATGACATTTTATTGATTTAAGATGCATATTTAAAAATTTTACATATCCAAAATCTGGATGCATTTTATAATCAGTGGCCTCTTATAATTGAATGGCTTCTCTCTTCTTTCCTCCCTCCTTTCCTTCCCCTTCCTTCCTTCCTTCGTTCCTTCCCTCTTTCCTCCCCCCCACCTTTTTTGTGGTTCATAATAGGGTGTTTTAAATAGACTTGGTGAACTATGGTATAGCTATATATTTCAGGAGTATTTCTCAATGTGTATTTATCATTAATATCCAACCCTGGCAAAGAGCCTCCTAGGCATTTTTTCCTCCAAATTTTCCACCCTACGAAATTTTAACACCATAGATGTACTCTATATCGGTTCATGTATAGCATGGATATATCTATTTTATGAATAAAGAGACTGATGTTTTTGCCCCCAAGAACCAATTTCATCCCCTTGGAGGCACTATTAAACACTGAAAATGCAGCTATTAAAGTGATACTTTATATCACTCTTAGTTTTTAAAATCTCCTTAACTAGACTATTGGGAACCATAAACTAATTCTTAGGTTTAGAAATTTTGGTTTTAATCGTATAAAAGGATGCCCATGAATATTATCATTATCATGGCTGACCGTCAAAATGTGTGCAATTTGAACATTTGCTATATGCCCCAACAGTCAGAAAGCTAAAATATTTTTTGTTAACAAATAAAAGATCTCCAAGTTCAACCAGTGATATCATTCAATATATCATTCTCATTTTATGAAATAAGACTATGTAATAATTTCAGTGTCTATATTTAGGATGTTCACACTTTAACTTTACATATTTATGATTTTAAATACATTAATTTGAATACCACATCAACAAAGAGGTTTTTTTAGCCCCTCTGACTTCCCAGGGGTGCAGGAGATTCCTGCTGTAGATTACAAGAATGCAATTAGTGGGGAGAATGAGAAGACATGGTTCTCAAAGCCTCTTTGCAGCCCCTTCTGCAGTTGGCTAAGCAGTTTGGGGGCTCTCACTGCCAATAGTAATGATGGGAATCAGGACTCAGGCCCTTGACCAGGATTTTGCACCAGAGGGAAGATAGGTTCACCATCTATGGCTGTCAAGTCAGGATTTTTGCTTGCAAAGAGAACTGTTGTATTTAACAGCCTTAACTGATAGAGAAAAGAGTGATTTATTTACTTGGAGAATGTCTTTAAATAGCAAAGTTGTGCAGTATGTTTCTAAATATTCATTTATCTTTCCTCTGGGCTACATAGTTTAACTCCCATTCTCTTATGTTAGTGGTGCAAAGAACTTCTAAAATCAGTGATAAGTAAAATTTTAACCTTTGTTGCATGTATTGTACTATTATTTTATGTTTGACAATTCAGACACTTGGCTTACTTATATTGGGTGTGTTAAATGACTAGTTTGGAGACTCAGTGTGCACTTGGTTTGGGGGATAAGAACTATTCTAACAGACCAAGCAATATATCAGTAAAAACTAACATGAGTGATACTTAAAAGAGACTCTGCAACTGTACAGAGACATTCATATCAAGGCTTTATCAGTTGAGTTAGTTGTACACAAGTTTTTGTACAGAAATTGAAAGCGAATTCAAAACCAGAAATCATCTCCCCCACTGCTCCTAGTACTTGCCCTTTCTCTGCCTTTTAATCGAAGCATCTCCATGATGCTCCGGGCATAGACATCCCTCAAGTTAACACTGATATAGGAATCAGTGGCTATATTCTTGGTGAGCTTCTTCAGAGCTTCCCGCTGTCTGACGGCCGCTTCCTTGAGCTTTAAGGTGAAATAGCAAGCGGAGAAGCGGTCGTTAATAATGGCAATAGGCAAGGCCAAGACAAGGATTCCTGATAATATACACATGAAGGCCACGATTTTGCCCGTGGTTGTGTCTGGTCTAATGTCCCCGTAGCCCACAGTAGTCATGGATGTTGTGGCCCACCACCATGCACAGGGGACACTTGTGAAGGTTGTGTCAGGAATGCTTTGCTCAGCAAAATATTCCACAGTTGAAAATATAGAAATTCCCACAGACAGAAATAGGAGCAGTAGGCCGACTTCTTCGTAACACTGGGTGATTGTCATTCCGAGTGAGCGTAATCCTGGAATAGAACAACTGTCGTCAGTCACTGGCACCCCTTCCTCCCCTCGCCACCTTCTACTTGCCTTTCTTCCCCTCTCCTGCCCGGCTCTACCCACAAATATGCATTTCACACCTAACGTGTCTCCAACATTGGGCAGTGTTCTAGGGATACCGAGATGATAAGTCATAATTTTTTCTTCAGGGAGCTCATAGTCTCATTGGTGGGGCCAGATTACAAAGGATAGAAAGAAATCTAGTTAGATTCATTCATCCACTTGTATATTTACTAAACACCTACTATTCACACACGCGCACACACACACACACACACACACACACAGAGTGACAGATGAGATTACAAGGCAGGCAGGGTATGATGAGAGCGACTGCACTTTAATGCTGTCTCCTTACATTTTCTGTGACTGCTTTACTCACCCTCCTAATGAAGTTGAACATAACCAGGGCTTTGCTATCTGAAAGCCAGAAGCAGTAAAGAGTGTCCATCACAGTGAAGTAAAGCAGCAGGAGCAAGTTAGGCATCAGTGACCACACTGACATGAGACTTCCCTATGTACATTCATAGGACATTCTTTTTTTTTTTTTAAATTTTTTTTTTTGAAGATTTTATTTATTTGACAGAGAGAAACACAGCTAGAGAGGGAACACAAGCAGGGGGAGTGAGAGAGGGAGAACCAGGCTTCCCGCCGAGCAGGGAGCCCGATGCGGGGCTCGATCCCATGTCTCCGGGATCATGACCTGAGCTGAAGGCAGTCGCTTAACCAACTGAGCCACCCAGGCGCCCCCATCATAGGACATTCTTAAAGGCTTATCAGGAGGGATTCCTGAACTTCCATGACACGCACTGAAATTTGCACTCATAGTATCAAAGCTATAGGGAAACATTTCCCTTGAGTACATAGAATTTTTGTTTTCTTGTAAGGAGACAGCCCTGAATACAGATTATTCCTTCACTGCAAAAAGGAATGGGGACTGAAGCTACTAGAAAATTCACTCACTATGAGGCATTGTTGCACTCCCTACTCCTATTGGATTAGGATTCACTGAATCCCTGGGAGACACACCCAAGAGAGTCCCATCCTGTCTCCAGAAAGACTCAGCCCAAAGGAGAGTCGGATGAGCCCATAATGGGAATACAGTTTGAAAAAGGTACCTTTCCCCGACACCAGATTTCACAAACCTGCTAAAAGTATATCCACATTTTGAAGTCATATCAGCCTGAAGACACAAGGATGCTGTTTCTGAAGGTCAAAGCAATACCTCCTAGAACCATTTTAATTTTTATTCATAGAGACTATTTGAAATTGCATTAAAATGCCATGTACTCTCATTTTTTAAAAAAATTTGTCTTAAAACACTAAGATATTCTTAAATTATTTACTAGCTATTTTTAAAAATTAAGGAACACTAATTTTGACATCTAACTTCAAAGGGAGATTTTTAAAAAAACTCTTTAGAATATCTTTTAGAAAACTGACCTTGATATGTCTGCATTGAATTGTATTTCTGAAATATATTGACAGCATATGAGAAAAAGCAGTGTTTAAGGGACTGATTCATTTCAAGATGAAATGTTCTAAATAATTTTGTAAGGAAACACAAAGTGGTCTGAATTTCCATATGCTACATCTATTAACTCAGATAATACTCACAAAACAGTATGAGATTGATGTAATTGTTATGCCATTTTGCTGATGAGGAGACTGACACACAGAGAAGCGGCATATCTAGTACAAAGCTATAGAGCCAGGATTTAAACGTTAGCTCTGTGGTCCACCACTGTCCTCCTGTTAGCCCAGAATACCTCTCAACTTGTATTATAATTAAAACATGGGGAAATATGTCATCTATGTCTATATTTTGCCAAATGTGATGCCTAAGATAAAACTGTCAAATATTTATGTAAGCATTCATATCCTTTCAATAAATTAAGGCTTTATTAATACTTTGTACTGTTTTGGAACTGAAGAAAAAAAACAAACTTTGAAGAAGTGACATGGTGGAAATTACTATTATTTTCTTTTTCTTTTCTTTCAGAAAAAAAATGCAGTCTTTACTGGCTGTGTTTAAATTGAATCTTGTAAGGAGTTTATAAATACTAGAAGAAAGCATCCTATTATGTGTGTCAGAGAACAAAGAATGGTACTTCTAAAAGTTGTTGGAAACCCCATTATCAAATCCCTGCTATGTGAGACTAGCTAGGAAAATACACTACCAAAATTATGTTAGGAGAAGTCCTAATTACCTCAGACATGTGGGGGAAAATATATTTGAAGTTAATTTCTCCCTATATGAATAGGGAGAGATAACAACCATCAACTTCTTTTAGATGACCACTCAGGCACATATTTAGGGAAATAAGGTGATAATAGGCTTTTCTAGCTAAATGACTTGTATTTTTTTGTATTGCATTAATATGTACCGTATTAAAACAGTATCCTTCTCCAGTGTTTCCTAAAGTGTGGTCCACAAAAATCCCTTGTGAACTTGTTAAAATGTTTGCTCCTCGATCCACCCCCAAATACTAAAATCTGTCTCTTCATGGATTGGGGCTCAGAATTTGCTTTTTAACAAGCTTTTCAAAGGGCTCTTGTTTTCATTAAAATCTAATATAAGGGAACTCCAGAACATCCAACAGCTACAAGACCAGCCACTGAGAATTTCTGTCCTCAGGAGCACAAGGATCATCTTTAATGAATTTGTGTGACTGACCCTGATCTTGACTATAACTTTCATGCGCAACTGAGTGTTGTGTGGGGATTTTTCTAGGGAGGGCATTCATGAGCTTTTCATTAGGTTTTAAGGAATTCCTGTTACTATGTATCTCAGGCATCCAGGTTTATGGAAAAGAAAATTCTCAGATACTAGATAATGCATTTAGTCAGTGTCTTCAGCTTTCTTCCAAAGCAAATGTATCCATTGTTTCTTCAAAAATTATGAGGTGGCCACCAGTGCCTGGTCATCCCACTTTCTGCATGGCTAAAGAAAGCCCTATAAGGCTGACTTTATTTTTTGCCAGGAACATGTGTGGTAAGCCCTTCCTTGGACACAGAGGAGAAACTGGCCTATGTCCCTATATATCATGAATAACTAATGTATATCTCTCTATGTGCTGTTTATGCGTATTTTATCTAGAACCTTCTAGAGGTAGAGTGCCTTTAATTTTTGTACAACTTCTGAGCACTGGGTTAAAATAAATTGAGGTTAACAAGTGGTCAAACTGTTTTTCATGTGTCTTATGGAGAGGAGTGAGAGGCATCTTCTCCTCTATACCTGTGATAACAACTTCAGGGTTTTGCTTCCCAACACCGTTTTGGAGATCCTGGTTGGGTAAAGGATGGGAGTTGGTAATTCTGAGTATCAATTCACAGTCATGTCTCTTGGATCGTAGTCAAGCACTAAGGTCTACAAACAATGGCAAATTGAAAAGCATCACTGAAATCTGAATACCTGTGGAATGTCTGCCCAGCTTCAGCATGCGCAGGGCCCTGAGCAGCCTCAACACCTGCACAATGCGCCCCACATTTTCCAGCTCCTGTGTCGTCTGGCTCCCACTCAGGCTCTCTACCAGAAGAGTGATGTAGAAGGGCAAGATGGCTAGAAGGTCTATGATGTTCGGCACCTTTCTCAGGAAGCGGCACCTGTCCCGCACGCACAGGAAGCGCAGGACGAACTCCCCGGTGAACCAGCTAATGCACACGTACTCCAGGATTTCCAGCAGCTGCAGGTCCAGCCAGCTTAATTCGGCTGACATCAGGGCCATGTTGACGATGGACACCACCACAAAGATGATGGAGATGACCCCAAAGATTCGAGCAGCTGTGGAAGATCCAGGTTTCTCCAGGATGTTCCAGAGCTTCTGCCGGACAGTGGGACAAGGTCCTTGGGAGAAGTCTTGTTCACTCTCATGTTGACTTTCCTGGTCTTCTGTGTCCTTCTTAAAGTCTAATGTTTCACTCAGCTCCTTTCTTCTGAAGTATCTTTTAGAGAAAACAACTTGGTGATTAGTCTAACTTTTTAAAAAATACAGACTTCAAAAGAAAATTAAACTTAGCAGTGAGGCCACACTTTTTATTTTGGTAAAAGGCAGAAAATGTCCATTCATATCTTACCCAGCTGTCTCCTGCCCACAGTATTCAAAATTTCTGTTTAGGGTTATTATTATTATTATTATTATTATTATTTTGGAAGATTTATTTGACAGAGAGAAACACAGCCAGAGAGGGAACAGAAGCAGGGGGAGTGAGAGAGGGAGAAGCAGGCTTCCCACTGAGCAGGGAGCCTGATGTGGGACTCGGTCCTGGGTCTCCGGGATCATGACCTGAGCTGAAGGCAGTCACTTAACCAACTGAGCCACCCAGGCGCCCTAGGGTTATTATTTTTAAAATGACCCTTTCTTGGTGGAAGTTTACACAAAAGGATTTTTACACAGCAAATCTCCTTTAATGCATTTTATTATCCAGTTTTCTTGCAATGAGAAGTTTGCCATATGGAATTTTTGTGTGCTTGTAATGGAAAGGTCTTCATGAAGAACTAGTACTAATAGCAAGATAATAGCCATCATGGAAGTCCCACAAACATTCACAGTCAAGGAACCAATTTTTTATCTCTTGTATTTAAAGCAGTTCTCCCTCCAAGTTTAAAGTTAGTGTTCTTCAAAAACTAATCATGTTCTATATGCTGGCTAATTGAACAGAAAAAAAAATGTCAAAAAAGAATAAAAAATAAAAATAAAATAGTGTTCTACGTGTGATAAATGATAATGCTCCCTACTGAAACTTCCATCTCTATACATGCCATCTTTTGGATTATAACTTTTCTGACTCATTTATTCAGTCATCAAATATTTATTTCAGGCCTGACCTCCTTTACCTTAAAAACGAATTGGCACACGTTCATTCAAAAAAGGAAGAGGTTCCAAAAGTTCCAATCCAAAGCTGGCCCTGACGCTTTCCAGATCTCACCGCCACCCCACCTTAACAGTTCAGAAATGGCCTCACGCATTCTGAGGCCTGGGTTCAGCGAGGCTTGTGTGAAGCTCCTATCCTACCTCTGCTGCCTTCTCCCCATTGCGCCCGCCTCCCCGCCCAACCGACGCGCGCTTCTCGGGTACCTGTCCCTGCAGCAGGAGTCGATGCTGAGCTCGTCGATGCCCCAGTACTGGATCTCCTGAAGGAAGGAGAGCGCGCACAGCTGCTCCATGACGTGCAGGCGGCCGGTGCGGTAGTAGTGCAAGACGTAGCGGAATGCTTGCGAGCTGCGGTCGAAGAAGTACTCGTTGTCCACGGGGTTGGCATCATCGCAGAACTCCAGGGGGCTGGGCACGGCGGCCAGGGTCCCGGGGCGGCGGCACGAGGCCACCACCACGGCCAGCTTGCCAAGGCGCGTGTGCGGGAAGCAGGACAGCGCCTGCTGCGAGAGCACGAAGCGGCTGCCGCCCACGTTGACCGTGAAGCAGTCCCCGAGCGCCAGGGGCTCCCCTTCACCCTCGCTGCAGAAAACGCTGGAGTCCAGCGAGGTCAGGGAGCAGCTGTCCAGCGGCGAATCCGGCGGCGCCCGCCCTCGGCGAGGCAGCTCCATCCCCGCCGCCGCTGTGTGAGGGAGCCACAAAGTTGGGGGGCGCGCCGGAAGCCTCGGTCCGTGGAGGGCGGTGGCAGGGCCTCTGGTGGCAGCCGGGATTTCCCTTGCCTCCCGCCCTCGCACCCTTCCACTATCCAGCCCCTGTGCTAGTTCCGCCTGTGGCCGCTAGGGCGCGGCGAGTACGCGATCGCCGCGCTACGGGGCCGGGACACCCAGGCTGAAGCAAGAGGAGGGGTCCCGCCGGGGTCGGGAGGGAGAAGCTCAGGCGCGGTCTAGGCGGGAACAGCCCCGGGGCACACTGCTGGGCGCCGAGGCGCTTCGTGGACTTACGCCCCCGTACCCCTACCCAGTTTGCGCTGGAGATTCCATGCCCGGGAGGTGTACGGATAGAACGCTACGCTACCCAGCGGGTGGAGCGGGCGGGGTGGGAGAGGTGGGAGGTCTAGAGTGCGGGAGGAGGACAGGATGACTCTAGGGGGGAGCGAACAGAGGCTAGAGGGTGATGGTGGTGGTAAGACTCACTCCAGCCCAGGAGATCAAGTGAAAAAGTTCAGAAAGCAGGGAAAGTGGTAGCCGGTCTGAGTTCTTTCCAGCTTGAGGCTTTGTATTCTTCGGTCTTCTTTTCCTGTGGCGGCTTCAGAGGTCTCTCGGGTTATGGTCGCTGGGGGCGTGAGCACGTGACGGAGGGAGCCCAGGGCGAGGGGGCCACATCATCTGCTCCCATTCATTCTCATTCAAGTCTGATTGTCACTCACGCTCTATTTTCTCCTCCCTCCCTCTGGTTTTGACCTCCTGGTTGAGAAATAAGGATAATTGATGATGACTTTTAACTGAAGTCCCAGTGAGTCACTAGAAACTAGGGATCACCATTGCCAGTTCCCGCCGCGTATGGAGGCATTTTGCGCGGTTTGGTTTAGCCATTTCTGCCGGCGAAGTTTCCCGCAAAGCAGGCGTTCTAGGCTCTTCTCCGCGGCATACAGCGGAGCTCTCACTTTAGGAGAAGAGAAGGCAAAAAAAAACCCCACAAGAGAACAGACGTGGGCTGGGGCTCGAGTTTAAATAGTAACGACGACTCGGTAAAGGGAGCAGCCGAGCGCCGTGCCCAGGTGAGACTAGAGGTATGCCCCCTGGGCCCCTTGGAGTCGCGCTCCGGCCAACCTGTTGGACACAGGGCGGGGGTGGGAGGAGGGCAGGGTGACTCACCTTCCGCTCCGGGCACATCTGCGCAGCGCTCAGAGCCCGCGGCTGGTTCGGTTGCCTTGGCTAGAGCCTCCCGGTGTACACGTGAGGTCTGACTTGACAGGTCCAGGAGGAAGACTGTGTTCCAGGCTGAGCTCGGCGCTGGCGCTCCTTGCCTAGCCTCGCCTCGTCTCCACCGCCTCCGGCTCCGGCCCCTCGGCCGCCCCCGCCCGCGCTAGCGAGCGGTTCGCGGTTTCCAGCACCAGCTGTGGGGAATGCTATGAGCCGAGGGAGGTGAGACCGGAGGAGGAAGAGAAGCACTCCGTGACTCTGAATATTATATTCATCCTGAAGACATCTCAAGGATTGCTGTTTGGATTCCCATTTCCCTGAGCTGTGTGCTCACAAACGCTCAAGAACAAAAATTTTCCACAAGTCTGCTAAACTCAGAATTAGGGTAGTTATAGTAACTGCTTCGTGTGGAATGGTTCAAGGTTTTCTCAATATTTCCATCAAACATCTGGGAATCCTGAATTTTTCGAAAAGTCTTTGCAAGAGAGTGTGAAGCACACAACTTTTCCCCCCTTGTGAGTAGTCTTAGAAAGTCCATATAAAGAGATGAGCCGGGAACTTAGTACAGTGGGAAGAAACTTTTTCATAAATTGACTCGAAACGTGGCTGTTTGGTTATGGCTTTGCTGAATGGCTGTGGGGCCTCCAGTTGTCATTTACTTCATGGGCCTCAGTGTTTTCCTCAGCAAAATTTCATGTTTCAATAAAAACACCCAAGGTCATTGGGGGCTTACTTTATGTCAGGAAATTTTGTAGGTTTTTTACTCATTCAGTACCTTATTTAATCATAGTAACAATACTACGAGGTATCAGTATACTCATTATACAGAAGGAGGGTATTGAGGCAAAATAGAGAAATTAAGTGATTTACTTAGGGTCGTATAGGCCAAATTCAAACGCAGGAGTGCTTATCACATGCTGCATTCATGAGCACTATGCTTGGGACATCTCCTTTTTGTGTGACTTTCAAATAAGTCAAAGTGTGTTTCCTTTTATTTACTTTTTTATTTATTTTTGCAAATTTCTAAAGAAGGGGAGGAGTTTAATGATGTACTTCTGATCTTTCAACAAATGTTTAATGAGCATCCACTATGTACAGACACTGTTCTCAGTACTTCAGATGGATTCAAGAAGAAAAAAAGACAAGATCCTTGTGCTTGTGGAACTGAAGTGTTTCCTATGAGAATAAAGAGCCACTTTAGCAAATATTTAAAAAAAAACATAGTATTTATAAGTTATGGTTCTTTGACAGCTATCCATTTGGTTTACTTTTGCCTCTGTAAAGAATTCTTCCATACAGAAAATAGGGAGGAGTTAAAATTATCTTGGTAAATACTTCATCATTACATTTAGGTTCTGTGTTGATTTATTTAAGGTAGCAGAGCTTCTCTTACACAGGAAGAAAAATTCCCCCAGCATCTCTGTTACAGATTGTTTGGGCCTTGAAAAGGGCACAAGTCCACAGTTCTGTTAAGCCTTTTTCATACCTCATGTAAATAAATTGTGTCAAGTGATTAACATTAAAAGTCAACCCTAGCTTTACAGAGGTGAGAAAGGAGGAAAGCTTTCAATGAGAGGGGAGATCTTAGACAGGTAACTAGAAGTTAGTTAACAAATGGTGACTGAGTCTTGTAGGTCTCCTGCACTGCCCCCAGGACCCTAGACTTCAGTTGTAGTTCGTGGTACCCAGTAGAAGGAATTACAACAATAACCACCTTCTAAAGTAAAGCCCAAGCTAAGCATCTGAATTCTCACAATGATCCCATGAAGTATTATCTTCTTTAGTTACAGATCTCACTCAGAGGCTCACAGGCACTAAGGAACTTTTCTTTTTCTTTCTTCTTTTTTTTTTTGTAAAGATTTATTTATTTGACAGGGAGAAACACAGCCAGAGAGGGAACACAAGCAGGGGAAGTGAGAGAGGGAGAAGCAGGCTGCCTGCCAGGCGGGGAACCCGATGTGGGACTCCATCCCGGGTCTCCAGGAAGATGACCTGAGCCACCCAGGCACCCCAAGAACTTTTCCAGTTTTATAGTGAATATGTGAAGAACTACATGAAGGGATCAAAGCTGGGGTCTTTCTGACTCCAGATTACATCCCAACTGCTAAGAGCCTAAAATTTGCAATTGGGCTTCAGTTGTGATTGAAACAATTTCCACTAAATAAAATCATCATAACTAAAGAGGTGATGACTAGTTAACTAGTATATAAGGTATATAAACACAAAGGACCCATTTTAAAATATAGTGTCTCTTGGGTAATAAAAACGTTTGCCTTCTTCTCTGTCCTGTTCCCTTTAATCTATTGTCTCTCCTTCATTCATTACCCAAGGTTGAGTCAGAGATCCCAATGAAAAGGAAATGATAAGAGCAGAAATAAGTCCATTCAAAGGATATCCTTTCTAGTCCCTGATCTTGACCTTAGGTATACCCTAAAATGTGTCAAGAAGTGAAAGGAGAATTGCTGATAAGTACTTGGGGGTGGTGAGGTCTTGCTTTCTATTTCATTCCTACAAAGCATGGGAGGAATGTGACTGTCACGTAGGAGGCAGTACAGTACTGAGATTTGAAAACTCAACATTTGAATGGCTTTGGGTATATTCTCTGTAGTCATCAGTTGTTATATTCAGGTGATTTTCCATTAGCAATCTTGTTAGGAAATGCTCTCCTAGTGTCTGGCTTTATTTATCAAGTCTTTCAAACATTGGTTTGAATATTAAATCCCCAGGTACAACTAGTGCTTTTAATGTTTCCAATTTTTATGAATTTTTCTTTCTTTTTTTTTTTTTTAAAGATTTTATTTATTTGACACAGAGTAACACAGCTAGAGAGGGAACACAAGCAGAGGGACTGAGAGAGGGAGAAGCAGGCTTCCTGCCGAGCAGGGAGCCCAATGTGGGGCTGGATCCCGGGTCTCTGGGATCATGACCTGAGACGAAGGCACTCGCCTAACCAACTGAGCCACCCAGGCACCACCATTTTATGAATTTTTCTAAATTTATTAATAAACAACATGCATTCTTTTTTTTAAAAGATTTTATTTATTTATTTGACAGAAACACAGCTAGAGAGGGAACACAAGTAAGGGGAGTGAGAGAGGGAGAAGCAGGCTTCCTGCCGAGCAGGCAGCCTGATGCATGGCTCAATGCGTGGCTCGATCCAGGGTCTCCAGGATTATGACCTGAGCCAAAGGCAGAAGGCAGTCACTTAACCAACTGAGCCACCCAGGTGCCCCAACAACATGCATTCTTAACAATCATTTTAAAAACTTGGATTAAAAGAAAAAAACACAGTATACTTTAAATGTCTGATTATTGATAACAATAGGGGCCCCTGGCTGGCTCAGTTGGAAGAGCATGTGGCTCTTGATCTCTAGGTAATGAGTGGAGCCCCATGTTGGAGGCAGAGATTACAAAAAAGAAAAGAAAGAAAAAAGAATTGATTATTGATAATAGTTAAGAAAATTAAAGTTGAAAGTCATTTGAAGCATATTAGGAATTCTTATTAAAACCCTGGAACATTCATCTAGGTTTTTGAAAAAATAATGAGAATGTATTTATATTAATATTGTATTTGTTTTTCTGTAATATACTTAAATAATGTATTATGATGTTCTGTGAAATCATTAAGTTTCATCTTTTATAAGAATGTTTTAAAATGAGTATACGTATATGATCATAAGTCATTGAAAAAATGTTTAGAAAAATGTGCATTCATTATTAATTTATACCCAAAATACCACAACTTTACATTTATTTTTAATAATTAAATAGCTAGGGGAGATATAAAAAGTGAATACTTTTGACAAAAAGCTTTATAGAATTAAACGTGACTAAACTCTACCTTATCATTTTTAGTTGCTTTGGTGTAGACTCATAAATTTACACTAAAGTCCCATTAATTTTTAGCACTCAGACCATATTTTATAGGAGGTGTTTATGCCTATCTTTGGCTCAGTGCTTACTTTGCCAGGGAATGACCACCAGCTGAGCTCATTGTAATGTTTAAAAATGCCTTTGTGTATGGACAAAATGACATCCTCCTCTTCATTGCATTGGGTTATGTTTAAAGGTAAAGGAAAATCTGACAAATTCTATCTATTCATCTTCCATGAGTCTTCTAGGTGCTTGGAATAAATCCTCCCAACTGTGTAACAGCCCACTCCAATGCAGAATTTAGCTTAATGTGGGCTTGTTCTGGATTCCTTCCAAAAGGAGGCAATTATCTTTGGAAGTACCCAAGAACTCATTTTTATAGCCTAGTCTGCTGCAGAGATCACCAAATGGGTTGATGATGGTGATGATGAGGATAATAATATGATAATAATAGCTGCTACATTTGCTTAGTCAATTTCTGCTCTTCTATTAGCTGTGTGACAATAATAAGTTTCTTAAGCCCTCTGTATCTCCTTTTCCTCATCTGTAAAATAAGGGTAAGAAGAGAACTTACCTTATACTATTGTTTTAAAATTAAGTGAGATAATCCATGGACATGTTTAGTGCAGTGTTATTATTTCTCTTGTCACTATTATTATTATATTTTGGAAATATTTTTCTGATCCCCCTTACTGAGCATTTACTATGTGATCCTGTTACATAGGATGTCACATATCACCATGTTAAAAACTGATTCATTTCGTTTATAAGTTCATATAACACTAAGAGGAGAGAGTAATGTTATCATTATTATTTTGCAGATAGGAACCCAGGATCACAGTACTTAAATAATTTCTCAAGTGTCATATTGATAGTAGGAACCAACTTGAACACTTTTTTTTGACTTAAAGCCTTTGAAGGGCATTGGGTATTAACATGAAAATAATGCAATGATGAGAAATCACTGTTACAAATGCTCTTCTCCTCTTTAAAAATAATTTTACATGGAAGATTTCTATATGATGCTTAAAATAATTGAGATTATTATATATTTTATAGTGCATGACCAACATATTGCATGTGATTTTCATTTTAATAAACTGGATCTTTCTTTTAATCATTGTAAAGAAGATAGTTGATTGGTTTGGTCATTAAAAGAGTCTCACCAGGCCACTGTGATATGCAAAAGACCTACTTGAATTTTTCCTGAGTTACTAAGAAGCCCTGTAGAACCAGGCACTTATTGTTCACTGGATTAACTCCTATAATTACACTGAAATTAAATTTTTATAAACAAGATTTAGAAGCAGTGGAGCAAACACAGGGCAAGTGCTTTGCTCATCAGGTCCTGTAAGCTGTTAAGTGAACCTAATATTGGATTTGAAAATTCCAATTAAATCCTTTTTACCCAGCTGTATGAAATTCCCTTATGCTGATAGAGATTGAATCATACAGAACCATTAAAAATGCTTTTCATCAAGTATATGCGATTTACTAATAGTAAAAGTTAAATTGCATTTGAACTTGTCCTTATTCTATTTAGTACTTTCTTCCATTTTCAAGGAACTTGGTAAACTTGAATTCCATTCTGTAATTAGAAGAGAATTAATCTTTACATTTCATATGTGTTATAAGGTTTTTTATGTTGCATTTCCTTGCTTTTTCTGGAATCAACTAAAAATTGAAAAGTTTTTCAATCAATAAATATTTATAGAAATGTACTTTTGCAAGTGCTGATAGTGGTTATTGTATATACAGATGGAATATGTATTATATATCATATACATAATTTATACCATATGCATAAATAGACACACAGCAAATACACACATATAAAACTAACAGTATAGGAAGGTTTACATTGATTACTATGTCAGTGGGTCACATTGTTATTACCATGCAAGAAAAGCAGTGAAAAATCAAAAGCAATATAAGGAAAACAGTAGAGATAAGGAAGAGGAAAAGCAATTTTTCTTTACAAAATGGCTCTTAGTTACATAGTGTAGTTCCTTTAAATAGCATCCTCCTGCATTTTAAACATGGTCTAATTAAAGAAAAATATGAAGTAATTTTTTAGGATACATATGCTGAACTCTGTGCCAAAGTAGTTTTGTTAACTGGCTTGTAAACCTGTATAAGATACCTCAGTTTGAATACATAGCATATTACTTTAAATAAATATTCCATGTATTAAAATATTGCACATGAATAGGAAAAACCTAATTCTGTTTGAGTTCAAAATTACTGCTTTTTACACTTAACTTAATCTAAACTGAATGTTTAGATTATACTTGTATTGCTGGTTCAAAAGAGTAGAAATATGGGTTTTTCAGTCAGTACACATTAATTTGGTTGATTTGAAAAAAGAGCCTTGGATCAGTGCATGTGTTGCAGAGTATATTTTCTCTATACAGTGTAATTAAATTGGTGGGAACTGACTATAAAAATTTGTCATTTTTTCAACATGAAAAATAGCAGTGGGCCATATGGCTTCTCCTTTTCACCATTGCATCTGATCGACAGCTCAGTTATAGACCCGGCCTCCCCATTCTCCCACAAACAGATTTCCCAGAAAACTAAACCAAATGGGAATCCAAGGGATGTTAAAGCATAGCAAATTTGTACTGGTCTTTTCTTTTTCTTTCTTTCAATTTCTATAAGGTCAAATTTATCCATTTAGCAACTGGGAATGTTTCATTTTCATGGCAGCAGTGAGAAATATTCAAATATTCCATACTGCTTATGGAATATTTTGTTTGAAATGAAAATAAGTCCCAATTAAATAACTTGTGAAAGAGGAGAAATAAAACAAATGGGGATTTAAAAATGAATTTATGAAAGAACTTAGTAGTGGACTCAAAATTTACACTGACTTAGGCCACATGTTTCACGTTTTTTTGTTTTTTTTTTTAAGATTCTATTTATTTATTTGACAGAGAGAAACACAGCCAAAGAGGGAACACAAGCAGGGGGAGTGAGAGAGGGAGAAGCGGGCTTCCCGCTGAGCAGGGAGCCTGATGTGAGACTCGATCCCAGGTCTCTGAGATCATGACCTGAGTCGAAAGTAGTTGCTTAACCAACTGAGCCACCCAGGTGCCCCATATGTTTCATTTTTTAGAGCACAAGCTGATGAAAAATCAAGAACAGATCATTAATGACTATATGGAAGTTTTAAGAATAGCAAGTAGTTTTATGGATGAGTATGTACTTGTATGTGCATATAAGACAGTTATTCCAATTTGATTTTTTAAAAATAAGTAAGCCAAAAATATGGAACTGTTCCCTCATTTAATATTGCTCAATAAATAGGAAAGTAGTTTTCAGCAAACATTTCAAAAAGACTCCATATACAGTTAATTTTTGCCTTACTTCATTTTTATTCTATTGATATTATTAACAACTGGTAATAAAGGTTTTTGTAAAAATATTTATTGAATGGTTAATAGTAAAATAAAAAGCAAGCTTAGATGTATTTGAACAGATAGGAATAAGACGATGATAGAGGAGCATTTGGCCTCTTTCATATTATGCACTTGGGCAAACCTTGCCTGCAGTTGGGGTCATGTTCACTGGAGAAATAGTGATGGACTTTCAACTCCTATTTGAATGAGAATCTGTCCCTCAAGCAACAAGAGTAACAAAATGAGTGGGTCTTGCTCCAGTGAATTAGTGGAGATCAGTTTCTTACATAATAAGTATTGGATAAGGGATATGATTAAAACAGATGCTTTGAAGGTTGCAGGTTTCCAAATGTGACTATGATAGAAGGTGGTTGATTCATGCCTCAAGGCAGTAGTCTCAAGACCCCTTTTAAAAATCATTGAAGACCCCAAACTTTTGCTGGGGTGGGTTGAATCTATGGACATTGGTCATATTAAAAGTTAAAGCAAAAAATAATTATAAATATTTATTAAATCATTTAAAATAACAGTAATAAGCATAATATTTATTAATAAAATAAGTGATTTTTTAAATAATAGTATTTTCCAAAACAATATTAGTGAGAATAATGACATTATTTTAAATTTTTTCTATCTCCTTAATAGCTGGCTTAATAAAAGATAGCCTTATTTTCATACCTGCTTCTGCATTCAAACCAATTGCAATTTGTTTTTCTTTTGAAGTTTATAAAGAAAATCCATTGTCAAACAGAAAGGTAGTTGGAAAAAAGAGGGGAATTTTAACAGCTTTTGCATATAATGTTGTATATGCTTCTGTATTATATTAGAACTTGACAGGTTAGTTCCAAAGTAGAATCTGAAACTGTATTCATGAACTTTCATATTCAATTACATTAAAATCCACTGGCCTAAATTGCCCTTGGAATTCTTTTAAAATCCGTGAAAGATTTTGTCATGTCATGCATTATTCTTTTGGAAAATGTTGGTTTCTCCCAGAAGTGACACATTTAATTAAATAACATAAAAAATCCCTTTTGTTAATATCACCACCAATTTCATCAGAAAACTGTTTTTTGTTTTTTTGTTTTTTGGCGGGGTGGGGGGCAGGGAAAGGGAGGGGCAGAAGGAGAGGGAGAGAGAGAATCTTAAGCAGGCTCCAGGCCCAATGCAGAGCTGGCTGGTGGCAGGGGGTGGGGGTAGGATGGGGGTGAGGCGGGGTAGGGTGTCAATCTCACAACCCTGAGATCATGTCCTAAGCAAAAACCAAGACTCAGACGCTTAACCAATTAAGAAAAGTTTTTAAGTGTTGGGAAGCTATCCAACTCATGGTGGTAGAAATAAGTTTTCCAAAATTCTAATTTTCACTTGGAAGCTTAAATATTGTTACCAGCAACAAATATTGTCAGGTTTCCTTGACAGTAACAGGATTCATTCATTCATTTTTAAGTAATTATTCATAAACATCTGAATAGTTTGTCCTGCAGTCATGTTTTCAAGTAAAAATGGTCATAGA
>PITA01002240.1:108217-167581 GCA_004023965.1 Spilogale gracilis | reverse complement strand
GAATAGGGGCACTTGAATGGCTCAGTCAGTTAGGCATCCAACTCTTGATTTTGGCTCAGGTCCTGACCTCAGGGTCATGAAATCAAGTCCTGTGTGGGACTCTGAGCTCAGCAGGGAGTCTGCTTGAGATATTTCTCTCTCTGTCCCTCCCCCCATGCTCTCTTGCTTTTTCTTTGTTTCTCTCTCTCTCCAAAAAAAATGAATAGGTAAATCTAAAAAAATACATGGAAATAAATAACAAGAAAAAGCTTAAAAAATTCAAAGTTTTATTTAGGAAGAAGGACTCAGGAGGAGGGAGCAGAGGACTCCTGTTTTATGTTAATAAGTCTATAGTACTATATAACTATTACTTTGAAAAAATGATTTTCAGAAACATTGAGATGACCTCTTTTGTGTGACACCTTGGAGGCAGTAGGCTGCTTTAGGATGAAGTTGAACATCTCTTTCTCACATGCTGGCTTCCAGGAACTCACTTTCTTTAAAAAGAGAAAATATGAGTTGAAAAGTTTATGTCCATGGCACAATCTGAGGCTTTAAAAAAAAGATTTTATTTATTTGACAGAGAGAAACACAGCTAAAGAGGGAACACAAGCAGCGGGAGTGAGAAGCAGGCTTCCCACCCAGCAGGGAGCCTGATGCAGGGCTTGATCCTGGGACTCAGGGATCATCACCTGAGCCAAAGGCAGACGCTTAACCACTGAGCCACCCAGGGGCCCACAATCTGAAGATTTAGTTCCATTTTTAATATCATACATTTTTATGGGGGTTATAAAAGGAACACACCTTAATGTGGAAAATTTGAAAGTTACAACAAGGAACTAAAAATGACCTCATAACAGCATTCAGGGGGAAAATAACTGAATTACTTTAGCATATATATGTATATACAGTTTTATGTCATGCTTAAATGCATGGGTTCTGGAAGTAGATGGGCTGAATTTTTATCCCAGAACAGCCATTTCAATAGCTATATGCAAATAAATATATATGAGATTTTTGGTCACAGTCCTTGTTTCAAACTCAGTATCAAAACAACCCATTAAATAATTGTTGAAGCTGTGTCATAGATACATGAGATTCAATATATTAAACTTCTTAATTAATATTTTAAGAAGTTTAAAAATTAGTCTTTTCCAGTAAGTATTAAAAGATCAAAAGAGAAAAAAACATGAAACAAGCCATTAAACATGGTATTAAAGAACTTGGAATTAAACTTCAAGGAAATAGACTTTTTGTATCCTAGAAAGCTGAAGGCAGATATTTTGTCCAGGGTGATCTGGGCACTGATCAGGCTCTCTTCCCCAAGTTGAGGATGTGGCCTTGTTAATGCTGAGTTTAATTCAAGAACTAGAAGAGTCATTTGTTAATTCTAAATATCCCCTTACCATATATGGAAGACCCACCATGAAAATAATCCTCAGTGGGGGAAAACAGAGCTTTTCCTCTATGGTAGGAACAAGATAGGGATGTCTGTTCTCACAATTATTACTTAACATAGTCCAGAAAATCTTAGCCTCAGCAATCAGAGAACAAAAAGAAATAAGAGGTATTTATTTACAAGGAAAAAATCAAACTTTCACTATTTGCAGATGGCATAATACTCTGTGTAGAAAACCAGAAAGACTCCACCAAAGAATTGCTAGAACTGATACATGAATTCAGCAAAGTTGCAGGATATAAAATGAAAGTACAGAAATCTATTGCATTTCTATACACCAATAATGAAGCAGCAGAAAAAGAAACCAATGAATCAATCTCACTTGTAATTACACCAAATACCATAAGATACCTAGTGAGAAATCTAACCAAATCAGTACTTTAAGAACTATAAAACACTGTTGAAAGAAATTGAAGAGGACACAAAGAAATAGAAAGACATTCCATCCTCATGGATTAGAAGAACAAACATTGTCAAAATATCTGTAATACCCAAAGAAATCTACACATTTAATTCAATCCCTATCACAATACCACCATAATTTTTCACAGAGCTAAAACAACAATCCTAAAATTTGTATGGAACCACAAAAGACCCAAATAGCCAAGCAATCCTGAAAAAAAAAAAAAAAAAAAGAAAAGCTGGAGGCATCACGATTCCAGTCTTTGAGCTGTATTACAAAGCTGTAGTCATCAAGACAGTATGGTACTGGCACAAAAACAGACACATAGGTCAATGGAACAGAATAGAGAACCCAGAAATAAACCCTCAATGCTACACTCAACTAATCTTCAACAAAGCAGGAAAGAATATCTATGGAAAAAAGACAGTATCTTTAACAAATTGTGTTGGGAAAACTGGACAGCAACATGCAGAAGAATGAAACTGGAGCACTTTCTTACACCATACACAAAAATAAATTCAAAAAGGATGAAAGACCTTAATGTGATACAGGAAACCATCACAATTCTAGAGAACATAGGGAGCAACCTCTTTGGCCTTGACCTCAACAACATCTTACTAGACATGTCACCAGAGGCAAGAGAAAGAAAAGCAAAAATTGAACTATTGATTCTTCTTCAAGATAAAAGGCTTCTGCACAGTGAAGGAAATAATCAACAAAACTAAAATGCAGCCTATGGAATGGAGAAGATATTTGCAAATTACATATATGATAAAGGGTTAGTATCCAAAATCTATAAGGAACTTATTAAACTCAGCACCCCAAAAACAAATTACCCAATCAAGAAATGGGCAGAAGATATGAATACACATTTTTCCAAAGACAGCATTCAGAAGGCTAACAGACGCATGACAAGATGCTCAACATCATTCTTCATTAGGGAAATACAAATGAAAACAATAATGAGATACCAACCCACACCTGTCAGAATGACTAAAATTAACAACACAGATAGAGCAGGTGTTGGTGAGGATGCTGAGAAAGGGGAATATTCTTACATTATTGGTGGGAATGCAAACTGGTGCAGCCACTTTGGAAAACAGTGTAGATTCCTCAGAACGGTAAAAATAGAACTACTCTAAGATCCAACAAAAATTGCACTACTAGGCATTTACCCAGGGGATGCAAAAATACAGATTCAAAGGGGCACATGCAACCTGATGTTTATAGCAGCATTATCAACAATAGCCAAATTATGGAAAGAGCAAATGTCCATCAACTGATGAATGGATAAAGAAGAAGTGGTGTATGTGTGTTTGTGTGTATACATACATACATACATACATACATATATGTGTGTATACATATAATGAAATATTACTCAGCCATCAAAATGACGGAAATCTTGCCATTTGCAACAAGATGGTTGAGTTAGATTGTAGTATGCTGAGCAAAATCAGTCAGTCAGATAAAGACAAATACTTTATGATCTCACTCATATGTATAATTTAAAAAACAAAATAGATGAACATATGGGGGGAGGAAACAGAGAGGGAGAAAAATAGTAAGAAACTCTTAATGATAGAGAACAGAGGAGGGAGGAAAGGAGGAAAGGGGTGGGCTAGATGGGTGATGGGTATTAAGGAAGGCACTTGCTTTTTTAAAAAATATTTTATTTATTTATTTGAGAGAGAGAGAGAATGAGCAGGGGAGGGCCAGAAGGAAAGGAAGAAACAGACTCCCTGCTGAGCAGGGTGTGGGGCTCGATCCCAGGATCTGGAGATCACAACCTGAGCAGAAGGCAGATGTTTAACCAACTGAACTGCCCAGGGGCCACAGGAGGGTATTTGTTATGATGTGCACTGGGTGTTGTATCTACATGATGCATCACTGAATTTTACTCCTGAAACAAATATTGCACTGTATATTAACTAATTAGAATTTAAATAAAAAATTTAAAAAGAAAAAAATATGACATTATAGGAATTAAGATAAACAGAGGAAACATTTCTGATTCATCCATAACCTACCATTTTAAAGAATCAGTGATATAATTTTGGGTTGTTTTGCATATTCATGTTCTTATAAAGTTTTGATGATACAGTAAAAATAAACAAACATTGCCTTAAATGGAAGTTCACAGATTATTAATACAAGTTTTCTTCCCCCCCAGAATGGTGACATAGATTCTGAGTGTAAAAAAAAGTAATGTTGCGGGGAAGTGGGGATCAGCTATATTTTTGGACCTGGCAGGACTATTACCTGTAAAGATAGTTGCACTGGCAGGTATAAATCTATAGGGAACCAGGGACCAGGGTAAATTCATGTTAGGATATTCTAAACCTGCATGAAGGTATGGTCCTTTCCCAACCAAATTCATAACACCAGAAATTCTGTAGGTGTTATTAGAACTGGAATGTGAACTACTGTAATAACTGTATGTAGGTATGTATTTGTAATATAAAAAATAAGAATTCAAATAACCCTTTACTATTTGGAGGTGGTTAGCAGACGGAAACTTGTATTTTGGAATAAGCATATGCCTTAATCTACCACATATTGCAATTATTTGTCCCAATTTATTTTTATGTTATTGTGATACATTTTATACACTTACATTTTCAATGTTAACTAAAATGATCTATTAGTTTTTCTTATTTCTTCCTTTATTTTTATTATTAGAAAGTCCTTCCAGGTCACTTTTCTTTTACTCTAGTTATTATATACTTTCTTTTTTTTTACATTTAACACTTAAATCCTTCTGAAACTTTCATTTGACCAGCTTCTCTTGTAAAATGATATAAGCATAAAAATAACTACTACCATGCATTATATCATATATGCTTTTATAATTCTCACTGGAAATACAAATAAACTAAAATACAGATTAAAATATAAATAATTAAAAGCATTTTAAAAGAAAACCCTAAATCCCTCCATCTATAATGAACATTTTTGTGAACAATTTTCTATATATTTCATAAGCTTATATGCACATATACAGAAATACATAGATGTATACAGAAATTGAAATATGCTGCTTTGTAACCTATTTTTTTCCATTGAATT
Source organism: Spilogale gracilis (assembly GCA_004023965.1). Taxonomy (NCBI): domain Eukaryota; kingdom Metazoa; phylum Chordata; class Mammalia; order Carnivora; family Mephitidae; genus Spilogale; species Spilogale gracilis. Next base: position 162,671 of record PITA01002240.1, on the reverse strand, counting down.
ATACATATGGATATATATTCATATCAATAAATGTATGTTTACATTATCTTCAATGTGTATGTAGTAACTGGCTAAAACTGACACATCCCAATGTACCTAGTCAATCCACTATTAGAGCCAGTTAGGTTTTTTCAGCACTTTTTAAAAATTTAACAAAAGGTTAATGAACATTCTTGTGTATATATCTTCTAGCACTTTCATTTATTTTCTTAGGATAAATTCTATTGAAATTGCTAGATCATAGAGGGTATGTACATTGTAATATTTTTAAACAGATTGCTAAATAATCCTTTGGAAATGTACCAATTTACACAGTGCATTAAATCATCTATTTCCCTACAAACTTCCTAACACCATGTTTTGTTAATCTTTCAAAACTTCTATAATCTGATAGATAAAAATTATTAGTTTTTACTGCAAAGTGACATTGCCTATTGGTATTCCATAATACTATTCTGTTCATAAATTTTCACTATTTTCTATCAGGACATTTATTTTTTAATCAATGTATAAGAGTAATTTATATATTAAGAATATCTACCCTTTGTTATAGGAAACAGATTTTTCCCCTAGCTTGTGCTTTTTTGCCATACAGATTTTTTGAAAGTAAAATTTTTTAATCTTTTTCTTTAAATCTTTAGTCTTTATAAAATGATTAGAAAATCCTCCTCAATCTCAAAACTGTAAAAATATTTAAATATATGTTAATTTATAACTAAATATATATTTTAAAATATAAAATATTTTCTAGTACCTTTATAGTTTTTTCATTTAAATGTTTAATCTAGCTAGAATTAATTTTGGCCTATATAATAAATCTAGATATAGGTTTATTAAATTTCCCTTTAAGTGACTAGTCCTGTCCTAATAACATTTATTGAAAAAGCCATCTTTTTCCCCAGTCTATAGGTCTGAAATGCTATCTTGACAATCATAGTATATTTGGAAATGGTCCACTATTTCTAAAGAAACACTATTTCTAAAGAAATAGACACTGTTCTGTTCTGTTACATTGATCTGTCTGTTTCTGCACAAGTATCACAGTATTTAATTAGTGTTATTCCTTTTTTTAAAGATTTTATTTACTTATTTATTTATTTATTTATTTATTTATTTATAGCATGAGAGAGAGTGAGTGTATGCAAGGCACATGAGCAGGGGGAGGGGCAAAGTGAAGGGGAGACAAGGACACTCCCCGTTGAGCAGGGAGACCACGTGGGGCTAGGTCCCAGGACCCTGAGATCATGACCTTTGCCTAAATGAAGAAGTAACCTGAGCTGAAACTTAAGTCTGACACTTAACCAACTGAGCCACCCAGGCACCCCTAATTAGTTTTATTTCTACTACAATTTGTATGTGGAAGATCAAAGTCCTTATAATTATCCTTCAAAATTTCAGCTGGAATTTTGGTGTTTCATGTGGTGTAAATATCTCATTTCTCCTTCAAAGTGAATCAAAATGATTCTTGTAATGATAGTAACTGATTTGTGTTCTAACAGGGAAGGAACCAGAATAACTCTGCATAAACCCATAGAAGCATTTGACTTTGTGAAGTTGTTTCTAGGTGGAAATAAACATGGAGAACCACTGTTGCATAACGTCACTGCCCAACAGAACTTTCTCCAGTAATGGTAATATTCTATAGCTACACTTTCCAATATGGTAATCATTAGCCACATGTGGCAACTGAGTACTTGAAATGTGGCTACTGTGACTGAGGAACCAAATTTTCAGTTTCATTTAATTGTAATCAATTTAAATTTATACAACCACATGTTTATTGGACAGAGCACTTCCAAATTATGCCTATTAAAACTCACTGACTTATTATACTATTTCATAGCATTATTGGCAGATAATAGGTTTGGCAATTTCCTGTTTAACCTGAAACTATTATTTAGATAGGGATTTTTTAGTTAAACGTTAAGGCGAACCCTGGATCACAACGGCAGTTCAATTATATATAATGGATGCCTTCTATATGCATAGCACTCTTGTGGAATAAGGGACAGATATCATAGCCTTCAAGAAGTTTAAAATTTAGTACAGGAGATAATGTAATAAATAGCAATAATGGTTTCAGAATAAGTTAAGTACCATAAAAGAAGAATCAACAAAGTGTCAAGAGAGTTCCAAGAAGGGAGAAATTCTTTTAACTATGAAGCATAAAAGAGAAATTAGGGAGGGCTACATGAAAGAGGTGTCACTTAAACTATTTCTTGAATATGGTTCATACTCAACAGGCAGAGAAGTAGAGAAGGGAGGAGGAGAAAGACATTCCAAGTTAAAAGAATGGCATAAGCACAGGTAGAAAGTGTGGATAACAAACGTTACATTGGATACTGGTAAGTGGTCTGGTCCAACTAGATCATAATGTGAGGAAGAAGGTATTTAATGTATCGAGCAATTCTAATAGCATTTTTTCAGATTCAGTAACAATCTCTACCACTTAATATTCACTCACTGGGTATCAATACTCTTAAGTAAAGTACTAAGAGGACTTCAGAAAGATTAGTCCTAATGTATAGGACTAAAAGAGCAGAATAAAAACAACAAGAAGAGGGTTTTATAGTAGGCCAGGTCAAGAATAAAGGGGAAGAGAGGAGAGGAGAGCGGAAAGAAGGAAGGAAAAGGGGGGGGAAAGAAAGAAAGGAAAGGAAAGGAAAGGAAAGGAAAGGAAAGGAAAGGAAAGGAAAGGAAAGGAAAGGAAAAGAAAACAAAAGAATCTAGAGGACTTGACAGGGAATGGTAGCAATAGGAATATGAAGGAGAAAATCTATTCCAGAGACAGAAATCAGGGCATTTAATAAAAAACAGGAGCAGGAGACAAGAATGGATGAGGCATTCGGGAGTCACAGACGAATGAGATTGAAGGGAAGGGGGTGCCAAATTAATGTCTGAATACATTTTATGTGCCAATAAAACACCCAGAATGAAGGATAAAATAAGCCAGATAAAAAGCATTTGAAAACTCAGGAGGGAAGCCAAGGTACTGCTACATGAAGAGGTCAGATTAAAGAGGAAAATAAAACAAGAATAAAGCTTAAACCTGGCTCCTTGGCACAAAGAATATACATTTAGGTTATTTGATCAAAGATTTGGAGCCATGTGTGTGGCTGGGGACACCCAAGAGAACTGACCCACAATGTACTCACTCAAGTGCTTCTAATCTCATTGGGAGTCAGTTCCAAGTGAACCAGTCGAGAGTTTGAATTTGTGAAAGCTTTGGCCAAATAGACCCCTGAAGCACATTACTGCATCAGACCTTATACTGGCCAGGCATGCTTTACTTTGGCAAATCCCTTGGCACTGACAGTTCCAAGAATAAACGTCATAAGAGGCTTATTCTCAAACCCTATCAGGATAATTAAAGCACACATTGTACATTTAACATTTATTTCTCTTTCTCCACCCAGTTAGCTCTGATCATGGCTTCCCGATGTAGGTTCAAGAAATAAACCTTATGGGTTAAAGGGTGTAGGCTACTGGCTACAGCTAGAAAATAGCAACAAAAAGCCCCATTAACCCCTACCCTGTTGTTTGATGATTTTCCTTACCTTATACTTTATATATTTAGTAAGGTAAGAAAAAGTGAAACTTGGGATATTTTTTTGTTTCTTCCACTTATTTTTTAAAAGATCTTATTTATTTATTTGACAAAGAGACATACAGCTAGAGAGGGAATACAAGCAGGGGGAGTGAGAGAAAGAAAAGCAGGATTCCCATGGAGTAGGGAGCAGGATACGGGGCTCCATCCCTGGACTCCAGGATCATGACCTGTCCTGAAGGCAGATGCTTAATGACTGAGCCACCCAGGCATCCCTCTTCCCCTTGGTTATGGTGCATTTTTCACCAAGGGACTTATAGTACTTTTCAAATAAAGAAGGCAACATGTGCATTCTTCTTCTAACAGTCCTGGGTGCAATCGGTAGTGTCATAGTTACAGAAATAGCCAAGTACAAGGGAGAACATGTATTTTTCTCCTTTAATTTTTATCATGCTGCAACAACCTGTCACAGTATTTATTCAGGCCATCAGTCTGCACACAGTGATGACTTCCTTTTTAAGGGACAGATGTGAACACGCAATTCTGTTTTACCAAAGCATTTGATCATTTCAACCATATTTTCATTCATTTCACTCTCCCCATTTTTTCCCTTCTCAAATGGCAAATGCTTTGCTCTGAGCCACTCCAGTGAACTATGCAACCCAATATAACCAATAGCATTAGTTTATTATTTTAAACAAAACTGGAAGAATCACTTCAAAATTCATCTCCTTTATAACTCTGGATTCTGGTATATGTCTTCCTAAGGCTAAACAAAACTTCAATGACTTTGCACCTGCAGCAACATGTGCCAGGTGGGCAATTTGGGCTATTCTTCAGGTAGCCACACCATCCATTCACCCTGGCAAGCAGCAGGTTGTTTGGACGGTATCACCAATTACTGACACTCAAGAAAGTTCTACTCAATTAAAAAGCCATGTCTCAGAGATTAGTGGGTAAATCTAGACTCAGACCAGACTTTACCTGTAAAAGCCACAATCCAGGAAAATCGCTATATCCCTATGCCTTATCAGTGCCTTTAGCCTCAGCACAGAGAGGTCCTAGCAGCAGTAGTCCCAAAGAAACTGAAAACAGCCCATTGTTTTACCTGAATGAGGACTACCCAGATGTCTGTGAAGGCAGCAGAGACCATACTGCAAAGCCTCACTTAAATCCCCAGCCTTACTGCTCTGAAGGCCTGCCCTTGGCCTATCAGGCAGAAGCAGAAGCAGACATGGCTCCGCTGTCCCAAGGAGGAAGCTTTGGTTGCCACTTGCCCCTCCTTCTGGCCAGGTGGACCTAGAGTGGGTGAACCAGGAGCCTTTAGCGCCAAAGCCTTTTACCTGGATGCAAATGCTTTCTATTTAAATCACCTGCTTCCACCTCCGGTAATTGCAGGCTGTCTAGCCCAAGACAGCCCCCAAATTGGAGAGCTCACATGATGAGTCAGCAGCTCAGAGCTGGAGCCACCCCATTGGATCCAGACACTGTGCTATCAAATAATAGCGACCCTTTAGTAAGGATTACTCAGTGGAGGAGGTGTAGAAAGAGTGAAATGGGCACAGGTAGAAATTTCCTCTGAAGTCTCTGGTTGAAATACACCTGGGATTTTTCAGTCTTCCTAGGCACAAGGGTAGTTGCCTAATTCCTTTCTGGGTAAGTAAGGGGCACTGAAAACAAAGCAAAACAAAACAAAAAAACGTGTTCTGAGATGAAAGACCTGCAGAAGCTTAACTTACTACCCTACTGGGAAAGAGCCCAGTAGTGCATCATGGCAGGGGCACCACACTTCATCCAACTCCTCAGGGACACCCTGAGGAGGGTGTCAGTGGGGAAGTGGCCCCCAATTCCCACACCTGTTCTGGACACTTAACTCCTTCCTTCCTGGGGGAGGCAGGGCTGTAATGGAGGTAGCCTTCCAGAGCAGTACATGCCTGCTGAAATTGCAAACCTTAGGGACTTGCCCTTTCCCTCCTCCCTCCTTCCTTACTTGGGATCTGATGCCTAGCTGTGCCACCTGTTCTGTAATACACAACTTGGCTCTCCTGGCCAGGAAGCGAGAGAAGGATTTCTTCCTCGAAGTCTATAGAAGGCGAAATTGAATGTACTGGTGGGGATAAATTATTCCCGAAGACACCCCTCCCCCCAAAGAACACCAGTGACAGGATCCAAAGTAGCTTTCAGCAGAAAGGTACTTTTCCATCACTTCAGCCCAGCCACAACTTTTGTGGGTGGCATAGAGAAAACCTTAAATACCTGTTTACTAATGTTTCCCTCCTGGACTCCTGGGTCCCAGAGATGGGGAGGGGAGTGGCCATAGGAACCAGGAGAAATCCCTAAAATGGAGAATTATTATAACACACACTTGTTTTGCCAGATTTCTTTGCCAAAGCACTTTTCTTAGGCGTCTGATAGTAAGTAATAAATCAAGTTCATTGCTCCAGTCTCGGGCCCAGAGCTACAAGGCAGGTCACACTGGGTGGCTGTCCCTCCTCACGCTTTTCTTCTCCTGTGGGGTTCCTTCTCAAAAAGTATGAAACACTGCTCAGCGCAGGTCGGTCCTCTCCCCTAAGCAATGGTTGGGAGAGGATCACTCAACCTGAGAAACTGGCTCAAGGGGGAGCCGGCAATCCTGTGGGGAGAAGAGAAAGAGCATCCCGGGGTCTGAGGTGGGGTCCCTTTGGGTTTTCAAGCCAGGCAGGCTGGCGGGCAGAGATCGTCTGGGATCACCAGATCTCTCTCTTGCCCCCCCCCCCAGTTCGCTGGGAGTCCCCAGGACCTGGAGCTCATGGCTGGGGAACCCCTCTCTGCTTGGCCTAGGAGTTGTCTTGAGCCCCATCCCTGCACGGGTTGCTCTCCTGACTGTGGGCAGAAATGTGAGCAGAATCAGAGAGGAGACCCCAGTGGGAAAGTGCTTTCCAGGCTACAGAGTCCCGAGCACCAGCTGAAAAGATCACAAAGATCCCGCCCGCAGAAATGCAACGCACCGGCTCGCCTGCACGGGGGCATGCAGCGCTGGCTCCTTCAAGCTTGAGCCCCTGGCCTTGGGAGTTCCGGTCCCTAAACTTTGTGGGAGAGGTGAAGGAAGAGAAAGAAAACTGGCAAGTGTTTCCAGGAGTGAGAACCTGGTCTAAAGGAAAGGTAGAGCCTCTGTTGGTCGCAGCCTGCCTACTCCCTCCTGTCGCCTGAGAGCCTAGCACGTTGTCTCCTGACCAGTCAGATGTCCGATTATGCAAACGGGCATTACCTGTCTGAATCTTGCACAACAGCAGTCGACGTCCGGCAGGGCTCACGCATGCAGTTCCATGTCTGGGACAATAGGTCCAGGGCGAGATGAAGAGCGGTTCCAAGGAGCGCGGGCTCGAGCTTCCTGGGCGAAAGGGGAGGCTCCCCAAAGGCGATCAGAGCTGGAGGCAGCTTGGAGGAAAGGGTGTCTTTTGGAGCAGCGGACAGAGCAGCCCTGCCTGTTTTCTCTGCTCCCTATCCTAGCCAAAGAGGATGCTAGGAAACTTCTCCTAACCCAGGAAGATTTCTAGAGTCCAACAGAGCTTTTGTAGACTTTAGGGGGAGCTGGACAGGGAGACTAAAAAAGGTTCCTAAATTACTTTTCCCCTTCGCTAGACGGTCAGGTGTCACCTCTCGGCTCCGTGACCAGACTCTTCTAAGTCGCCTGCCTCTCAGCCTCTTCCTTCGTGACTTTGCTTCGGAACAGCCGTGCTCCAGCCGCACCTTGTCTTGGCCAAATGGTACACCGAAGGATGCAGGTGACTCTCACTCTCCTCAAGAACCACGCACGCCCTAAAGGGCAGTAGCCCTACTACCCCGACTGCAGCGAAGGCTGCAGGTGCGAACTCTGACTGCGTGCTTCTCTCCCGCCTATTCGAGGCTGCAGGCTTTCCCGGGAACCCTCTCCAGCCCGTGCGCAAAAGCCTACACGGTCCCCCTCGCTCCGAAGAGGGAGCAGCGCCAGGAAAGTGCGCTCTAGTCTCGCCTTACATCCTGCTACCGCTGCTGCTGCCTCCAAAATAATGTCTAGAATGGGGGTAGAAAGGTAGTGGAAATCACCTAGAGCTGCGTCTCCGTCGCTAACAGTTTGGTGCCTCCAGGCTGACTGATAGCACCCGGGAGGAGGTGGGGATTAGAGAGAACCGCTCAGGCGCGTCACGGAAAAGGGTTGCTGCTGCTCCTCCTCTTCCACACCCCTTTAGATTTGGGAGCGCGGGGAGGGGAGGAAGACGGGAAAGACTGCCAACCCCGCGTCCCCCATCCCTGGTTTAAAAAAAAAAAGAAAGAAAGAAAGAAAGGGGAAAAAAAGAAGAAGAAAAAAAACACTTCCCTCTTACCTTTCCTGGGAGAAGGAAAGCGCGTCCCGGCAGCGCCGTCTAGTGTCCGTACAAGAGTAGGCCGGCATACGGGGTTGGGGTGAGCGCTGAACTGAAAGCAGGCGTGGAAAGCCACTATGCAAAGTTTTTCAGCCCTTGGTCCCTAGTTCCACCCACTGAATAGGTATCTAGCTCAACCAGGAGTTTACCTACTTGGTTCCCCCTCAGACCAGAACGTAATGGTATTAAAAACGCAGGCCCCCTAATTGTATTCGTAACAGGAGCTTCGGAGTCCCAGAGAAAACTTCTTTCCACCCCTCCCACGTTAGAAATCCCTAAGTCTCAGGGTTCTCCAGCCCTGACAGTCATACAGTGAGCAGGGGGGTTCTGGGACCCCAGGAGGGTCTTGGAGATAGAACCTGGGCTGTGATTGTTCATGCTGCGTGCCTGAGGCTCTCTAGCGACTATCCCGACCACCTGCTCTCCAAGGTCACAGAGCCCAGGAGCTCCTCTCTTTAAGAGTAATAGGGAAGAGGGACTGCGACTCAGAAACCGACGAGGTCTGAATTGCAGCAGAGTAAAAGTCCCGTTTCTATTCCAGGTATCTCCCAGAGCCTTCCACTCGGCAGAGCGCTGTCCTCAAGCATTTGCTGAGGAGCTGGGCTCCTATTTGTTTTTCTCTGAGCTTTCTCCAGCTGTTCTCCTGAGGCTGCTTCATTGCTCTGCGTTAGCTACAGAGATCTAAGGAGCCAGAGACGGAGACAGGGACCGAGAGAGCAACTGAGAACTCTGTGCCTGGCGCACAGCGCACACTTGAGCCCTCCGGGCCCGGTTCCTTGGCCACTTAGCTTCCGCCCCTCATCCACAGGCTTTTTAAAGCCAGAGCCTATGCACAATTAAAGTCGCTGTCCCTCCGTCACCTCTCATGCCAAGTTTATGCAGTCGTTTTTCACTGTGGACCAGCTCACCCATCATATCCCGCAAAACCCTACCTTGAAAAACTCTTTCTGAAATTGAGGTTAAGTTGGGGAATCAAGAGAGGCCAGGTGTGGAAGGAAAAGTCCTTTCTGCCCGAATCAACACCAAGTTTCCCTCCCAGGGTTTTGTTGTTTATTCACAGCAGGGGGGGGGAGGGGAGGAGACTACATTTTTGAAACAGGATAAATGCCCTACAGTTGTTTCTGCTTGTTTTGTAACAGCTCTTATTTTCAGATAAAAGCCCATTCTTCTGACAGGTACTAAACAGCCAATTCTGTCTTCCTCTTTGCTGGAAAGTCCATGTAAACTTTCCTTTGCCTTCGTCCTTGCCCTGCACAGTCCACATCACCACTTCCAGCCCACAGCCTGACCTATATTAATGTTACTCATATTCAATGCCATATGCTTTCAACCAGCTAGTGAGGGCAGCAACACAGGGTAAAAAGAACACCATCTCAAGTCTTATGTTCCTGATGGGGTGCCTGGTACCTCCAGTCTAACCTTTAGCAAACCATCAAGCCCTCAGACCCTGAGCTAAGCAACTGTGCTCTCATGGTGAGGCCTTTTGGCCAAACCATGAGGTCTCTCACTTACATTAGGGTGTTAAGGAGCCAAAAGTTGGAGTGAAGTCAGTTCATTGAGGATGACAGTCCATAATATTCTTTGGCAAATTGTGAACACAAAATGCAGACAATACATTAAAAACAAAACATAATGAAAATAAAAACACTCTATCTTCTTGTCCTGTTGATCCCTCCTTTCACAATCTTTCTATACCCAGTTCGACCCAGCTTCACTCTAACACACTCCATGTGCCTTTACTATCCAAGTTCTGATCCTCCCATCCCATCAAATCCTACTCTCCTGTGCACCTACCATTCTTCCTGTCCTCTCTGCTGATGACAATGGTTGATTCTCCAGTGTGATAAATGACTAACTAGGCTGGCCAACCTTATCCTCCTCAGTAATATCAGCCGTCCCCAGCGATCTTCAAAAGACTTTCTATAACTAGGAAGTTAATGAACCATGGCATATCAGTGGATTTCCTTTGTATGGGGAAAGGGCTCTTGGTACCTAGCAAAGAAAGTAGCTTGTTTGGCTAATTATACTGATCTGGTTTGTGGTTAAATAGAGAGATCTCAAAGAATTTGAGGAATGTAATAATAAAGTGTCCAAACAGGAACAAGAGGCCAAGAAAATGAGGAAGGAACCAGTGACCTCTCAAAAACAACTCAGTGAAACTTGGAGGTCTAGGACTTTGTTGTTCCTTAAAGTGTTATCCATGGACCAGCACCACTGGGGCATTACCTAGGAGCTTGTTAGAATGCAGAATCTTGGGACCCACTCTCACTACTTCATCAGAATCTTCATTTTCACAAGATCTTTGGGTGACTTCATATACATATTAACAATTGAGAAGCATTTTCAAGAAAATCTTTAGGAAAGGAAAAAGGGAAGGGCAGTGAGTGTAATCAAATCACCCAAGGAGCTAATGAGATCAGGCATCACCACTGTCATGACAAGCACCAAATAACAAGGCTGGAGTCATATACTTTAAAGCCAACTAGGCCCAATCTATTTCAGGACTAAGGACTACACATCAAACTATGGTTAGTATCCCTACCTATAGATGACCTTATTGCAAAACTGCCCTTGGTTACATGAAGAAATGGGTGAGAGTCTGGGCATTGTTTAATACAAGCCAATCACTACTGCTAAAGAGATCATCAATTCCCATGTTCTACTAGGCTAGGGTTAGTTTAATAATCTTCCTAATATTATTAAGAACAGAAATGTACAGGTAGACTTGGGTGGCTCAGTCAAACATCTTTGGATGTATAACTGACTTTGAATCAGGTCCTGATCCCAGGGTCCTGGGATTGAGCCCATCTAGCAAGGAACATGCCTCTCCCTCTCCCTTTGCCCGTCACTCTCCCTGCTTATGCTCCCTCTCTCTGTTAAATAAATAAAATAAAATCTTTTTTTAAAAAAAAGAGCAGTGAAATTCTAATTAAAACCACATTAAAATACTACCTTATACTGGTCAGAATGGCCAAAATTAATAGGACAGGAAATAACAAGTGTTGGAGAGGCTGTGGACAAAGGGGAACCCTCTTACACTCTTGGTGGGAATGCAAGTTGGTGCAGCACTTTGGAAAACAGTGTGGAGATTCCTTTAAAAATTAAAAATAGAGCTACCCTATGACCCTGCAATTGCACTACTGGGTGTTTACCCCAAAGATACAGATGTAGTGAAAAGAATGGCCATATATACCCCAATGTTCATTGTAGCAATGGCCACAATCGCCAAACTGTGGAAAGAGCCAAGGGCCCTTCAACAGATGAATGGATAAAGAATATATGGTCCATATATACAATGGAATTTTATGCCTCCATCAGAAAGGATGAATACCCAACTTTTGTAGCAACATGGACAGGATTGGAGGAGATTATGCTGAGTGAAATAAGCCAAACCGAGAAAGTCAAATATGATATGGTTTCACTTACTTGTGGAGCATAATGAGTAACATTGGGGTCAGGGGGAGAAGGAAAGGAAATGTGAACTGGGGTAAATGAGAGAGGGGGATGAAGCACGAGAGACTTTGGACTCTGAGAAACAAACAGAGGGTTTTGGAAGGCAAGGGGTGGAGGAATGGATGAGCTTGGTGGTGAGTATTAAGGGCACAAATTGCATGGAGCACTGGGTGTGGAGCATAAACAATGAATCTTGGAACACTGAAAAAATAAAATAAATTACTATTAAAAAAAACAGAACTTTACAGAGTTTGGTATATTGTGGGCACTCAAAATATATCCACTGATTAATGGTGAGAAGAGCTGATAACAATTACTGAAGCCACAATTCTTTAAGAAGTTAACAATTGATATAAGTAGCTTTGTAAAAATATAATCAAAAAATAACCTGAACTATATTCTTTTGTCCAAGGCAAATTTCAAAGTTGCCTGTTAGTATAGTAGGGTGAGACAAGAGAACAAATAGTTATTTAATGTCTACTATATACCAGATGCTTTACATACTTAATGTTATTTCATCCATGTCTAGAATTGGCTGATGGCCAAAAACATTGGTTCAGCATCTTGTTAAAGATTCTTGGTACAATATCCCAAATCTGTTAAATCAGAATCTCAAGGAGCAGACCTCCTCAGGTGTGGAGCAGCTTTCTAAGCAAGACTCAAAGCTGATAAACCATAAGGAAAGAGATTGATAAATTTTACTACATACAAATTAAACATTTCTAAAAAGAAAAAAAAAGCAACATAAAGAAAGTCAAAAACAGAGTGCCTGGGTGGCTCAGTTGATGTGGCTAACTTTTGATTTCCGCTCAGGTCATGATCTCAGAGACCTAGGAATCAATCCCTACATCAGGCTCCATACTCAGCATAGTCTGCTTGAGGATTCTCTCTCTCTCTCTCTCCTTCTGCCCCTCCCCCTGCTTCTGCATGTCCTCTCTTTTTCTCTCTAAAATAAATAAATAAATCTGTTAAAAAGTTTTAAAAGTCAAAAGACAAACTGTAAACTGGAAGAAAAATTACAACTCAAAGGGAAAATTAGGGATAATTTCATTAAAATTTCAGGGGCTCTTACAAACCAATTAGAAAAAAACCAACTCCCACAAAATAAGCAAAGAATATGAATAGATAATACACAGTTAAAAATGCAAATGGGCATCTATACATGAGGAAATAACTGCAAGCTAACCCATAATGGCAAAGAATAAATGTTCCATAGCACACACTATTGACAAGCGTGTAAAGAAACAGACCTTTTCATTTGGTTAGCTAGAGTATAAACTAGTGTGACCACTTTGGAGAACACTGGCAATACCTGTTGAAACTGCTGATGTTAACTGATTCACTATATACATACTCATTTATATAAAGATATTTCTGAGTAAATACTCAGAACCAGTGGCAACAGTGGTTATTTTTTGAAAGAGTGAATGATTAATCACCCATGTGAATTGAGACACAGATTTATGTTTTATTATGTATTATGTAGTACATTGGAATTTGTCATACCTTCTGTTTAAGAATTGTCCATTCATACCCTTTGCCTAGTGACTTTGAGTACCTCCCACTACAGTAAGAGAAACATATTTCCATACTCCACTGGGGTTTGTCATGCGACTTACTTTGACAAAGGGAATTATAACAGAGTTGATACTAATGTCTTGGCCTTTCATGCTTCTGCCACCCAACAGTAGTCCTGGGTTGCTTCTGGTCCAAAGAAAAAGATGAGATATACCAGCAAACCTGAAACCAGCCCACACCATGGGTCTAAGCCCAAGCAAACCCAAATGAGATCAGTTGAACCCAATTTGACTTGTTGACTTACAAACCTGTGAACAAGAAACATAAATGTTTATTGTTACATAACACTCATACTTGGTGGGTTTTTGTCATGAAGAATTATTGCAGCAATAACTAATTCAATTTCCTTTACACTTAAAAATATTCACTATGTTTATCTATTATTTTCACCTAAAAAGTATTTATTTTGATCATAAAGAACATAATTATCTGGGTGCCTGGGTGGCTCAGTGGGTTAAGCTCTGCCTTCAGCTCAGGTCATGATCTCAGGGTCCTGGGATCAAGGCCTGCATCCTGCTCTCTGCTCAGCAGGGAGCCTGCTTCCTCCTCTCTCTCTGTCTGCCTCTCTGCCTACTTGTGATCTCTTTCTCTGTGTCAAATAAATAAATAATTTTTTAAAAAGAATAATTATTTATCATTAGGACGTGCATTGTATAAACTATAGAACATCTATACATACTCTCCACTACAGATTTATATTAACTTAATCCCAGTGATAAATATGTTACTTCTATATAGCTGTGTGCCCTCTTTTCCATTTTTGTACCATTAGAATTACACATATTACTATATGTCACAAACTCAAGAATGCATTATTATAATTATTACTTTGTACAAGTATATATATTTTATTCATTTTTATTACATTACTTTATTTTTTCAGTGTTCCCAAGATTCATTGTTAATGCCCCATACCCAGTGCTCTATGCAATACGTGCCCTCAATACACACCGCCGGCTAACCCATCCCCAACACCCCACCTTCCAAGACCCTCACTTTGTTTCTGAGTCCAAGCTCTCTCGTGTTTCATCTCCCTCCCCAATTTACTCCACTTCCCATTTCCTATCCTTCTCCTACCAGTCCTCCATATTACTCCTTATGTTCCCTGAGTAAGGGAAACCATATCACATTTGACTTTCTCTGCTTGGCATAATTCGCTCAGCACAATGTCCTCCAATCCCATCCATGTTGCTACAAAAGTTGGGTATTTATCCTTTCTGATGGAGGAATAATATTCCATTATATGTATGGACGATATCCTCTTTATCCATTCATCTGTTGAAGGGCACCTTGGCTCTTTCCACAGTTTGGCGATTGTGGCCATTGCTGCAATGAACATTGGTGTACATATGACCCTTCTTTTCACTACACCTGTATCTTTGGGGTAAATACTCAGTAGTGCGATTGCAGGGTCATAGGGTAGCTCTATTTTTAATTTTTTAAGGAATCCACACTGTTTTCCAAAGTGCTACATCAACTTGCATTCCCACCAAGAGTGTTCCCCTTTGTCCACAGCCTCTCCAACACTTGTTTCCTGTCCTGTTAATTGTGGCCATTCTGACCAATGTAAGGTAGTATCTCAATGTGGTTTTGATTTGAATTTCCCTGATGACTAGTGATGACGAAACCAGTGTGTCTGGTTTCATGTGTCTGGTAGCCATTTGTATGTCTTCTATGGAGAAGTGCCTCTTCATGTTTCCTGCCCATTTTTTGATGTGATGATCTTTATTATAGTGGTTGAGTTTGAGGAGTTCTTCATAGATCTTGGATATCAGCCCTTTGTCTGTAGCATCATTTGCAAATATCTTCTCCCATTTTGGGATTGCCTCTTTGTTTTGTTGACTTTCCATTGCTGTGCAGAAGCTTTTTATTTTAATGAAGTGCCAAAAGTTCAATTTCGCTTTTGTTTCCTTTGCCTTTGGAGACATGTCTTGAAAGAAGTTGCTGTGGCCAACATCAAAGAGGTTACTGCCTATGTTCTCCTCTAGGATTTTCATAGATTCCTGTCTTACGTTGAGGTCTTTCATCCATTTCGAGTTTATCTTTGTGTGTGACATATGAGAATGGTCGAGTTTTGTTCTTCTATACATAGCTGTCCAATTTTTCCAACACCATTTATTGAAGAGACTGTCTTTTGTTCCACTGGATATTTTTCCCTGATTTGTTGAAGATTATTTGACCATAGAGTTGTGGGTCCATATCTGGACTCTCTACTCTGTTACATTAATCTATGGGTCTGTTTTGGGCCAGTACCATGCTGTCTTGGTGATCACAGCTTTATAATAAAGCTTGAAATCAGACAACATGATGCCCCCAGTTTTGTTTTTCTTTTTCAACATTTCTTTAGCAATTCTGCACCTTTTCTGGTTCCATATAAATTTTAGGATTGTTTGTTCTAGCACTTTGAAAAATGTTGGTGGAATTTTGATTGGGATGGCATTGATAGTATAGATTGTTCTGGGCAGTATAGACATTTTAACAATGTTTATTCTTCTGATATGTGAACATGGAATGCTCTTCCATCTTTTTGTGTCTTCTTAAATTTCTTTCATGAGTGTTCTGTAGTTCCTTGAGTACAGATCCTTAATTTCTTTGGTTAGGTTTATTCCTAGGTATCTTATGGTTTTTGGTGCTATAGTAAATGGAATCGAGTCTCTGATTTCCCTTTCTATATTTTCATTGTTAGTGTATAAGAACTCAGCTGATTTCTGTGCATTGGTTTTGTATCCTGCAACATTACTGAATTGTCCCATGAGTTCTAGTAATTTGGGGGTGGAGTCTTTTGGGTTTTCCATATAAAGTATCATGACATCTGCGAAGAAAGAGAGTTTGACTTCTTCTTTGCCAATTTGACTACCTTTTATTTCTTTTTGTTGTCTCATTGCTGTTGCTAGGACTTCTAACACTATGTGGAACAATAGTGATGAGAGTGGGCACCCTTGTCTTGTTCCTGATCTCAGAGGGAAGGCTGTTAGTTTTTCCCCATTGATAATGATATTTGCTGTGGGTTATTCATAGATAGACTTTATGAGGTTGAAAAATGTCCCCTCTATCCCTATACATTGAAGAGTTTTAATCAGGAATGGATCCTGTATTTTGTCAAATGCTTTCTCTGCATCAATTGAGAAAACCATGTGGTTCTTCTCTCTTCTCTTATTGATTTTTTTTCTTTCACACTGATTGGTTTGTGAATATTGAACCATCATCGCATCCCAGGGATAAATCCAACCTGGTAGTGGTGGATAAACTGTTTAATGTACTGTTGGATCCTATTAGCTAAGATCTTGTTAAGAATCATGGTATCCAAATTCATCAGGGATATTGGTCTGAAATTCTTCTTTCTGATGGGGTCTTTGTCTTGTTTGGGGATTAAAGTAATGCTGGCTTCATAGAAAGAGTCTGGAAGTTTTCCTTCTGTTTCTATTTTTTGAAACAGCTTCAGGAGAATGGGTATTATTTCTTCCTTGAATGTTTGGCTGAATTCCCTAGGGAATCCGTCAGGTCCTGGGCTTCTGTTTTTTGGGGAGGTTTTTGATCACTGCTTCAAACTTGTTACTAGGTATTGGTCTATTCAGATTGTCAATTTCTTCCTGTGTCAGTCTTGGAAGTTTATAGGTTTCTAAGAATGCACCCATATCTTCTAGGTTGTTTAATTTATTGGCATGTGACTGTTGGTAGTAATTTCTGATGATTGTTTCTATTTCATTGATGTTTGTTGTAATCTTTCCCCTTTCATTCATAATTTTATTAATTTGGGGCTTCTCCACTTTATTTTGGATTAGTTTAGCCAATGGTTTATCAGTCTTATTAATTCTTTCAAAAAGCCAGCTTCTAGTTTTGTTGATGTGTTCTACTGTATCTTTGTTTCTAATTCACTGATCTCTGCTCTAATATTAATTACTTCCCATCTTGTGTGTGGAGTTGGCTTAATTTATTGTTGATTTTCCAGTTCTTTAAGCTGTAAAGAGATTTAGTGTATTCGGGATTTTTCAATTTTTTTGAGTGAGGCTTGGATAGCTATGTATTTTCCCCTTAGGAATGCCTTTGCCGTATCCCATAGGTTTTGGACTGATGTGTCTACATTGTCATTGGTTTCCATAAAGTGATTCAGTTATTTGATTTCCTGGTTGATCCACAGATTCTTGAGCAAGACAGTCTTTAGCTTCCAAGTGTTTGAATTCCTTCTGAACTTTTTCTTGTGGTTGAGTTCCAGTTTCAGAGAATATACAGGGGAAAATCTCAATCTTTTAGTATCAGTTGAGCCTGGATTTGTGACCTAGTATGTTATCTATTCTAGAGAAAGTTCCATGTGCACTCAAGAAGAATGAATATTCTGCTGTTTTAGGGGGGAATGTTTTGAATATATCTATGAGATCCATCTGGTCCAATGTGTCATTCAAGGCTCTTCTTTCTTTGTTGCTTTTCTGTTTAGATGATCTGTCCATTGCTGAAAGTAATATGTTAAGATCTCCTACAATTAATGCATTCTCAATATGACTCTTTATTTTGCTTAACAGTTGGCTTATGCAGTTGACTGCTCCCATGTTGGGGGCATAAATATTTGCAATTGTTAGATCTTCTTGGTGGATAAACCCTTTAAGAGTGATGTAGTGCCCTTCTGTACCTCTGACTATAGTCTTTAGAATAAAATCTGATTTATCTGATATGAGAATTGCTAGCCCAGCTTCCTCTCGAGGTCCATTGGCATGAAAGATGGTCCTCCATCCCCTCACTTGCAGTCTGGAAGTATCTTTAGGTTGAAAATGTATCTCTTGTAGACAGCATATGGATGGGTCCTGTCGTTTTATCCAGTCTGCAACCCTGTGCCATTTTATTGGAGATTTAGGCCATTCACATTGAGACTGATTATTGACAGGTACATTTTTATTGACATCATGTTGCCTGTGAAGTCCTTGTTTCTATAGATTACCTCAGTAAATTTCTGTTTTCTGTCACTCTTGGGTTGTTTCCTCTTTTATAGAACCCCCTTTAATATTTCTTGTAACACTGGCTTGATGGTCACTTAATCTTTTAGACCTTGCCGGTCCTGGAAGCTCTTTATCTCCCCTTCCATTCTGAAAGTCAACCTTGCTGTGTACATTATACTTGGTTGCATATTTTTTCATTTAATTTTCTGAATATGTTTTGCCAGCCCTTTCTGGCTTGTCAGGTTTCTGTGGACAGGTCTGACATTATTCTGATGGTCCTCCCTCTGTATGTAAGGGATCTCTTCCCCCTAGCTGCCCTGAAGACATATTCTTTCAATTTATGATTTGTGAATTTCACAATTATGTGCCTGGAGGTTTTTCTAGCCTGGTTGATCTTGGGGAGTGTTCTCGTTGCCTTCAGGATATGCACACGTGTTTCATTCCCCAGATTAGGGAAATTTTCATCAATGATTTGTTCAACTATATCTTCTAATCTTCTTTCTCCCTCAACTCCCTCAGGGATTCCAATAATTCTGATATTGGAGCGTTTCATGGCATCATTTATTTCCCTAAGTCTATTTTCATGGGATTTTAGCTGTTTGTTCCAAGAGCTCTCTTTCTCCTCCTTCTCTGCCATTTTGGTGAGTGGTGGTTGGGGGGATGTATAGCTGAATATATCAACCATGATCCAAGTGAGTTGCCTATTGGAAGGTGTCAGAGCAATCAGAAGTCACCACCAACAAGGAAGAAGAAAGAAAAGAGAGAGAAAGAGAAAAAAAGCAAGAAAAAACCTGGCCAAAATGGACCCCAATGGCAGGATTTATATGGGACAAAAACAAGAACAAAAATTAAACAAAAAGACTGTTGAAAGTAAAAGTAAGGGGGAAAAAGCAAAAAGCAAAACCCAGCCCAAAACAACAGTATTTATACATTACAAAAGAAAAAAAAATACACAGAAACACTGACAGAAGAATAGGATGGGAAGGTGAGTACAAACCTGTTGGGGACGGTGCTTGATCCGCCCCTCCCGCCATGCCCAAGCCACCGGAAAACTTTGGTAGAGGTACCTGTGAATGTGAATGAAAGCCCCTCTGGGCTTTCCCAGCCTAGAATCCGGAGAGCCACATACCCTGTGGGTCAGGGCAATATGTCCTTTGTGTGCTTATTCAAGACATATAGTTCCATTCAATCCTCCTCCCGTAGGTAATCATATCTCTGTATCTCTTATCTAGATTTCTTGATCCCTGTGCCTCAATGGTCTCAACTTCTGTGAGTTAAAGCAATCACTCTGTACCCTGAAGTAACAATACTAATGCTGTCTCTAGGGTAGGTGTAAAAGCAGTTAAAGATTTAACTGCACCACCCAACTTCCTTACTTTTAATTAATAAAAGACTGGGGCCCCAGTCAGTCAAGAGACACAAAGGCAGAGGGCCTGCGAGGAGGCAGCAAGAGAGACTGAAGGCAGAAGCAGCAAGAGAGCCTGCAGAGAGACTGAGAGAAAAAGGCAGAGAGCCTGCAAAGAAGCCGCAAGAGAGTCTTAGAGGAGAGAGCAGGAGAGCTGGCAAACAGCAAGAGAGCCTGCAGAGAGAGACTGAGAGAAAAAGACAGAGAGCCTGCGAGGAAGCAGCAAGAGAGCCTTAGAGGAGAGAGCAGGAGAGCTGGCAAACAGCAAGAAAGCCTGCAAAGATAGACAGAAACAGAGAAGCTAAGGAAGCAGCAGAAAGAGAAGCAGACAGAGAGTAGAGAGACAGAAGAGGAGAGAAAAGTAGAGCAAGAGGGCCAAAGCCAGAGCTAGAGAGCTAGAGCTAAAAAGCCAATGCTAAAAAGCCAGAGCGTGCTGCTGAACCTGCTTCATAGGTCTCTCCTGACTGACTTTGGGTCTGTCAGCTTGCATTAGATTTCCGTGTTCATATCATTATTTCACCCGCGGTTCAGGACCCACAACTCTGCCGAGGCTGGCTCCTCCGGCAGCGACGTCACAAACCCTTTTTGTGGGCGAGAAAAGTATTTCAGTTCCTCCTGGGTGTATCTTGTTATTATTGTTAGAGGACTCCACTTTCTAGAAATATAGGGAAATTAAAACCGATTTATATTTAGGGGTAGTATTGAACAGGAATGAAGGATTAGCTTGAAGTTTATGTCTATATGTATATTTAACAGAAAAAAAAAGAAAAACAAACTAATGCAGGTATATGCACGAAAAAAGTTCAAGATCAAAAGTTATTATGGTTATCAGGTTGCAACAATAAGTAGGTTAAAAAATAAAAGAACAAGAATCATGAGAATGAATTTAAAATTTAAAATGAGAACGAAAATAAAAACGAAAAGAAGTAAAAAAAAAAATGAAAAGCTATATCTGTAAAATATACAGGTTTGGGCGTAATACCCGGAGCTTAATATATTGTTTTTTCCCTGATGTTGGGATTTTACAGATTTATGGAGACCCTTTGGTGGTTGTCCTCTTATTCTTCTGGCTTGCCTTCTGGGGGAGGGGACTGCCACCTTGTTTTTCAGGCAATCTGGCTTGGGCTGAGTCCCCCTGCCCCCCACAAAGGGGCTGGAGTCTATGGAAACCAGGTATTCAGGCTTTTGTTCTCAGGAGGTTTTTGGTTTTTTGTGGCTTTTTGCAGCTTTTTGGAATGTCAGGACAAAGTAAGCTGTACACACCCAGACCTCTATTTCAGAGAGAAGCCTCAGTCAGCTCCCCTCTGGATGGTCCAGGGCACACAGACTCCCCCTCTCCACTCTCCCCTGCACCCCATCACCACTCATAGATAACATACACCCCCAGTCACCAGCCACAATGACACTCAGGGTCCTCCCTTGCCCCTTCACTCCCGTGACACAGAAACTGTGAGTGATAGCAGTTTATGTGAGCCTGTCACTGTTTGTAGGCTATCTGGGTCCCACACCCACGCTGGGTGCTCTCTGACCTGGCGTCAAATGACATTCAGCACAGGTTGTTGTGTGCCCAGCCCAAGCAGTGATACAAGTGCAGTTTCAGGGACTTCCCACTGGGTTCCCTCAGGGGCCAGGAGCGCTTTCTACTGCCAGCCCAAAGCCGCAGTTTTATGCCCCTGCCATGGCCATCAGATTCCTCCAGTTGCCTCTTAAGACCTTTTGTTTTTGAGTGCTTTTAACCAGATGCTGGACCCCAAGCATAGGGCACTTCTGTATTGGCATATTATTTTCCAGTGGGTCATTCTGGTGGCTTCCTCCCCCTCCTGTTTCTCCTCCAAAATCAGTCCAAGTGCTCCCACTCCACTTTACCTCTCTGCTGATGCTCTTCTACCCCCATAGAGATCCAGAAGTGTGTAGTCTTACATCTCAGGCTGATTTCATGGGTGTTTAGAGTGTTCTGGTAGATATTTAGCTCACTTCAGGGGACCTTTTGAAACGGAGTCTCCTACTTCTCCACCATCTTACCCCCCCATTTTATATCATCTATAGAAGCTGAGAAGGAAATCAAATATATATTTATATAGTTTATATTATTAACCTTATTTACTATTTCTGGTTCTCCTCATTTTCTCCTGTAGATTCAAGTTATCATCGGGTGCCATTACCTTACTCTAATATAACATTGTTCCCATCCACACAATTTGTGGTGTTATGGTCAAATATATTGCATTTCTATATGTTATAAGCCCAGCAGCACAATTATATATAATGTATTTATGAATATATACATGTATATATGTGTATACATATATGTGGATATGTATTTTTTTACTTTAAATTTATTTTATTTTTTCAGTGTTCCAAGATTCATTGTTTAAGCCCCACACCCAATGCTCCATGCAATACGAGCCCTCAGTACCCACCACCAGGCTCTCCCAACCCCACACCCCCTTTGCTCCAACACCCTCAGTTTGTTTCTGTGTCCAAACTCTCTAATGTTTCATTTCTCTCCCCGAGAAAGTGGCTCCACCAACTTCCATTTTCACCAACAGTGTAAAAGGGTTCCCCTTTCTCCGCAGCCTCTCCAACACCTGTTGTTTCCTGACTTGTTAATTTTGGCCATTCTGACTGGTGTAAGGTAGTATCTCAGTGTGGTTTTGATTTGAATTTCCCTGATAGTTAGTGATGATGAACATTTTTTCATGTATCTGTTAGCCATTTGTATGTCTTCTATGGAGAAGTGCCTCTTCATGTCTTTTGCCCATTTTTTGATGTGTTCATCTTCTTTTTGGATGTTGAGTTTGAGTAGTTCTTTATATATCTTGGATACCAGCCCTTTGTCTGTAGTGTCATTTGCAAATAAATATCCTCTCCCATTCTGTGGGTTGCCTCTTTGTTTTGTGACTGTTTCCTTTGCTGTACAGAAGCTTTTTATTTTGATGAAGTCCCAAAAGTTCATTTTTGATTTTATCTCCTTTGCCTTTGGAGACATGTCTTGAAAGAAGTTGCTGTGGCCGATGTCAAAGAGGTTACTGCCTATGTTCTTTTCCAGGATTTTGATGGATTCCTGCCTTACATTGAGGTTTTTCATCCATTTTGAGTTTGCCTTTGTGTGTGGTGTAAGAGAATGGTCTAGTTTCATTCTTCTATACGTAGCTGTCCAATTTTCCCAGCACCATTTATTGAAGAGACTGTCTTTTGTTCCACTGGATATTTTTTTCTGCTTTGCTGAAGACGGTTTGACCATAGATTTGTGGGTCCATATCTGGACTCTCTACTCTCTTCCATTGCTCTATTTGTCTATTTTTTTGACAGTACCATGCTGTCTTGGTGATCACAGCTTTGTAATAAAGCCTGAAGTCAGGTAACGTGATGCCCCCAGCTTTGTTTTTCTTTCTCAACAATTCCTTAGCGATTTGGGGTCACTTTGGTTCCATATCAATTTTAGGATTGTTTGTTTCAATGCTTTGAAGACTCTTGGTGGAATTTTTATCAGAATGGCATTTATAGTACAGATTGCTCTGGGCAGTATAGACATTTTAACAATGTTTATTCTTCCAATCCATGAGCATGGAATGCTCTTCCATCTTTTTGTGTCTTCTGCAATTTCATTCATGAATATTCTGTAGTTCCTCGAGTACATATCTTTGGTTAGGTTTATTCCTAAGTATCTTATGGTTTTTGGTGCTATAGTAAACGGAATTGATTCTCTGATTTCCCTTTCTATTTTTCATTGTCAGTGTATAAGAATGCAACTGATTTCTGTGCATTGATTTTGTATCCTGCCAAATTACTGAATTGTTGTATGAGTTCTAGTAGTTTGGAGGTAGAGTCTTTTGGGTTTTCCACATAGAGTATCATGTCATCTGCACAGAGAGAGAGTTTGACTTCTTCTTCGCTAACTTGAATACCTTTTATTTCTTTCTGTTGTCTGATTGCTGTTGCTAGTACTTCTAACACTATGTTGAACAGTAGTGGTGAGAGTGGGCATTCTTGTCTTGTTCCTGATCTCAGAGGGAAGGCTCTCAGTTTTTCCCCATTGAGAATGATATTTGCTGTGGGTTTTTCATAGATAGATTTTATGAAGTTGAGGAATGTTCCCTCTATCCTTATACTTTGAAGAGTTTTAATCAGGAACGGATGTTGTATTTTGTCAAATACCTTTTCTGCATTAATTGAGAGTACCATGTGGTTCTTCTCTCTTTTATTGATTTGTTCTATCATGTTGATTGATTTGCGAGTGTTGAACCACCCTTGCATCTCTGGAATAAATCCCACCTGGTCATGGTGGATAATATTTTTTTTAAGATTTTATTTATTTATTTGACAGAGAGAAACACAGCTAGAGAGGGAACACAAGCAGAGGAAGTGAGAGAGGGAGAAGCAGGCTTCCCGCTGAACAGGGAGCCCGATGTGTGGCTTGATCCTGGGTCTCCAGGATCATAACCTGAGCTGAAGGCAGTCGTCCAACCAACTGAGCCACCCAGGCACACCGGTAGATAAACTTTTTAATGTATTGTTGGATTCTGTTAGCAAGGATCCTGTTGCGAATCTTGGCATCCATATTCATCAGACATATTGGTCTGAAGTTCTCCTTTTTGATGGGGTCTTTGTCTGGTTTGGGGATTAGAGTAATGCTGGCTTCATAGAAAGAGTCAGGAAGCTTTCCTTCTGTCTCTGTTTTTTGAAACAGCTTCAGGAGAATATGTGCTATTTCTTCTTTGAATGTTTGGTAGAATTCCCCAGGGAATCTGTCTGGTCCTGGGCTCCTGTTTTGGGGGAGGTTTTTGATCACTGCTTCAATCTCATTACTATATATTGGTCTATTCAGGTTGTCAATTTCTTCCTGTTTCAGTCTTGGAAGTTTATAGGATTCCAGGAATGCATCCATATCTTCTAGGTTGTTAAACATATTGGCATATAATTGTTGATTGTAAGTTCTGATGATTGTTTCTATTTCCTTGGTATTAGTCATGATCTATCCCCTTTCATTCATAATTTTATTAATTTGGTTCTTCTCCCTTTTCTTTTGGATTAGTTTGGCCAATGGTTTATCGATCTTATTAATTCTTTCAACAAACCAGCTTCTAGTTTCGTTGATGTTTTCTACTGTATCTCTAGTTTCTAATTCATTCATCTCTGCTCTAATCCTAATTATTTACCATCTTGTGTGTGGGTTGGTTTAATCTGTTGTTGATTTTCCAGTTCTTTAAGGTGTAATGAGAGTTGGTGTATTCGGGATTTTTCAATTTTTTTTGAGTGAGGCTCGGATGGTTATGTATTTCCCCCTTAGGACTGTCTTTGCTGTATTTTGGATCGTATATCTTCATTCTCATTGGTTTCCATGAAGTTTCTCAGTTCTTCTTTGATTTCCTGCTTGATCCACAGATTCTTGAGCAGGATAGTCTTTAGCTTCCAAGTGTTTGATTTTCTTCTGAACTTTTTGTTGTAGTTGAATTCCAGTTTCACGGCATTGTGGTCAGAAGAATATGCAAGGAATAATCTCAATCTTCTGGTATTGGTTGAGCCCTGATTTGTGACCTAGTATGTGGTCTATTCTGTATAAAGTTCCATGTGCACTCATGAAGAATAGGTATTCTGCTGTTTTATGGGGGAATTTTCTGAATATATCTATGATATCCATCTGGTCTAAGGTGTCATTCAAGGCTCTTCTTTCTTTGTTGATTTTCTGTTTAGATGATCTGTCCATTGCTGAGAGTGGTGTGTTAAGATCTCCTACAATTAATGTGTTCGTATCAATATGACTCTTTATTTTGCCTAACAGTTGGTTTATGTAGTTGGTTGCTCCCATGTTGGGGGCATAAATATTTGCAATTGTTATATCTTCTTGGTGTATAGACCCATTGAGAATAATGTAGTGTCCTGTGTCTCTGACTACAGTCTTTAGATTAAAATCCAATTTGTCTGATCTGAGAATCGCTATCCCAGCTTTTTTTTTTGAGGTCCATTAGCATGAAAGATGGCCCTCCATCCCCTCACTTTCAGTCCAGAAGTGTCTTTAGATTCAAAATGTGTCTTTTGTAAACAGCATATGGATGGGTCCTGTCATTTTATCCAGTCTGCAATCCTGTGCCTTTTTATTGGAGCATTTAGTCCATTCACATTGAGAGTGATTATTGATAGACATGTTTTTATTGACATCATGTTACCTGTGAAGTTCATGTTTCTATAGATTACCTCTGTAAATTTCTGTTCTGTGTCACTCTTGCGTTTTTTTTCTCTTTTATAGAACCACTCTTAATATTTGTTGTAGTTCTGGCTTGGTGGTTGCATAATCTTTTAGAATTTGGCGGTCCTGGAAGCTCTTTATCTCCCCTTCCATTCTGAAAGTCAACCTTGCTGGGTACATTATCCTTGGTTACATATTTTTTCATGTAATTTCCTGAATATATCTTGCCAGTCCTTTCTGGCTTGCCAGGTTTCTGTGGATAGGTCTGACATTATTCTGATGATCCTCCCTCTATACATAAGGGATTCCTTCCTCCTAGCTGCCCTTAAGACATATTCTTTGGTTTTATGATTCACAAATTTCACTACTATGTGCCTTGAGGTTTTTTTCTGGCCTCATTGATCTTGGGGAGTGTCCTCTCTGCTTGTTTCATTCCCTAGATTAGGTAAATTTTCATCCATTATTGGTTCAACTATATCTTCTAGGCTTCTCTCTCTCTCTCAACTCCTTCAGGGATTCCAATAATTCTGATATTGGAGCATTTCATGGCATCATTTATTTTCCTAAATCTATTTTCATGGGATTTTAGCTGTTTGTTCCAAGACTTCTTTTGCTCCTCCTTCTTAATCCATCTGTCTTCTAAATCACTAATACAATCTTCAGCTTACTCTAGCTGTTAGCATATTCAAATTAGATTGCATCTCATTAAAAGCCTTTCTAACCTCAGCTTTCACTTCTGTCATTAGGGCTTCTATCTTGAGACTAATGTTCTTTTCCAAATTAGCCATTGTTTGGACGATTGCTGCCCTGAATTCCATTTCTATCATATTGCTTATGTTCATTTCCACTAATTCTGTGACCAGGGTTGCAGTGTCTGGGTTCTTCTGTTGGTTGTTTCTCCTCCGAGTCATTTTGGTGAGGAGTGGTTGAGGGGGTGTATAGCTAAATATATCAGCCACTATCCAGGTGAATTCATCGCTGGAACATTTTGGAGTAATCAGAAGTCACCATTAAAAAGGAAGAAGAAAGAAAAAAGAGAGAGAAGGGAAAAAAGGAAGCAAGAAAAAAAACCCGGCCAGAGTGGGCCCCAGTGGTAAGAATTATATGGTACAAAACTACAACAGGGTAAAGAAAAAGACCATCAAGAGTAAAAGAAAGTTGAGGAGATCAAAAAGCTAAGCCCAACCCAAATGACCCCCAAGACCAGTATTTATATACTACAAAGGCAAAAACAATTATACAGAAACACTGACAGACCAGGGCAGGAAGGTGAGTGCAAACCCTCCTTGTTGGCAAGGAAAGTATTTCAGATCCTCCTGGGTTTGTCTTATTATTATTGTTAGAGGAGTGCACTTTCTAAAGATATAGGGAGATTAGAACTGGTTTGTATATAGGGGTAGTATTGAATAGGGATGCAGGATTACCTTGAAGCTTACAACTATATGTATATTTAAAAGAAAAAAAGAATAAAGCAAAGAAGAGAGAAGAAAGGGAAAAAGACAGAAAAAAACAAACAAATAAGAGAAGCAACAAGAACAACAGAAAACACAGGTATGTGTTTGAAAAAATTTCAAGGTTAAAAGTTATTATGGAGTGTTGTATTAAGTATCATATTGTAATAATAAATGGGTTAAAAATTAAAAGAACAAAAACCGTGAGAATGAATTTCTAAGTTTAAAGTGGAAACTTTAAAAGTAAAAATAGAAAAAGTTAAAAAAGAAAATAAAGTGAAAAACTGTGTCTATAACAGGTACACCTTTTCGGGTAGTACCAGGAGCTTAATATATTGCCTTCCTCCCCAATATTGGGGTTTTACAGTTTGGGTGTTGTCCTCTTGTGCTTCTGGCTTGCCTTCTGGGGAAGGGGCCTGCTGTGCTGTTTTTCAGTCCCTTCTAACTGGGTGAGTCCCTGCCCCCTTCCTAGGGGCTGGGCTCCATGGCATCCAGGTTTTCAGGCTTTAGTTCTCTGGAGGGTTTGTTCTTTTGCGGCTTTTTGCAGCTTTTCAGGAAATCAGGTCATAGCAAGGTTTCTGCGTCCGGACCTCCTTCCCAGAAAGAGCCCCTAGTTAGCAACCCTCTGAATGGTGGGGGCGCCCACAGCCTCTCCCTTTATCTTCCCCCTTGGCCGCCTGTCACAACCTGGCGCAGTCCAAAGCACCCACTTGTCCTTTAGCTCCCACACCACGGAAACTGCAACTGATTTTGGGTCCTGTGACCTTGTCTCTGCCCCAGGAGTCCGTGGTGCACTCCCACACAGGAGAGATCCCGTGGCCCCACTTGTCATGCTCAAGTCTCCAAAATCGCCTTCCCTGGGGGGTCCACGCCTGGCCCAAGGGGCAGTGAAAAGCGGCAGAGGAAAAAAAGTGGCGAGGAAAAAAAGTGGCAGTTTTAAATAGACTCTGCTCTGCTGTGTTCCCTCGAGCAGCACTGGGGTACACTTTCTCTCCACAGATCTATCCCCGTTTCCCCAGCTGCCTCTCAGGTACTCCATTTTTGTCTGCTTTTAATCATACCACAGTCTGTTGTTGATCCCCAAACACAGAGCACTTTCATGCTGGGGTATTGCTTTCCAATGGGTCACCTCTGTGGGCTTCCTTCCCCGCATTCCTTTGTCTTTGGATATCCCTCCGATCGCTGCCACTTCACTCTACCTCTTTGTTGATGCTCTTCTTCCCTTGTAGTGATCCAGAAGTGTGAAATATTACATTTCAGGCTGATTTCATGGGTGCTCAGTCTTCCTGTAGTGTTTTTTGCAGGAATTGAGCTCACTTCAGGGGACTCCCCAAAATAGGGTCACCCGGCCATCCGCCATATTCTACCTCATTCTGTATTATTTTATACAACTGATTTTTAAATAAGTGAAGAGAAAAAAGAAAAAACTATTTATTTATATTGTCTTTTATAATTATATAATTACCTTTACTGGTGTGTTTTTTTTCATGTGGATTGCAATTACTTTGTGGGGCCCTTTGTTTTCATATTAAAGAACCTCAATCAGTATTTCTTACAATATCAGTCTTCTTAGAACAACTTTTCCAATTATTTCATCTGAGAATGTTTTTATTTGGCCTTAAGTTTTGAAAGCTAGTTTTGCTGCCTATGGATTCTTCATTGACAGTTTCTTTTTTCTTTCAGTACTTTCAGTATGCCATCCCACTGCTTTCTGGTATCCACTGTTTCTAAAAGAAATTATCTGTTTATTTTATTGGGGTTCTCTTGTATGTGGTGGGTCATTTTCCTTGCTGCTTTTAGGATTTTTCTCTTAGTTGACTTTCAGCATCTTTACTATGATGTGCCTACACATGGATCTCTTGGTGTTTATCCTTTATAGTTTACTAAACTTCTTGGATATGTTGATTACTGTTTTCCATCAAATAGGGAAAATTTCAGCCACTATTTCCACAACTTTTTTTTTCTGCTCCTTTCTCTTCTCTCCTTCAGGTTCTCCAATTATACATACTTTAGTGTGTTTTAATGGTGTCCCACATTTCACCAAGGCCCTATTCATTTTTATCATTGTTTTTTCCTCTATCCTTCAAATATTAATATCTATCTATTTTCAACTTGATTGAATCTTTCTTTTGCCAGTTCCAATCTACTGTTGGGTTCCTCTAACAAATTTTTCATTTTGGTTACTCTACATTTCAACTCCAGAATTTCTATTTAGTCCTTCTTAAAAAAAATAATTTCTATCTTTTTATTGGTATTCTCTATTTTTAAAGACTTTATTGATTTATTTGAGAAAGAGCATGAGTGGGAAGGACAGAGGGAGAGAAATAATCTTAAGCAGACTCCCCACAGTGCATGGAACCTGATGTAGGGCTCAGTCCAAGGACCCTGAGATCATGACCTAATCCAAAGGCAGATGCTGAACCAACTGAGCCACCCAGATGTCCCAATATTCTCTATTTGATGACATTTTCATCATAATTTATTTTACTTCTTTAAGTATAGTTTCTGTTCACTGGTTTTTGGGTTTTTTTTTTTCCTTCTTATGCAATGTCACACTTTTTGTGTACACCTTAAAATTCTGGGCTACCAACTGGAGATTTTAGGTGATACATGTAGCAACTCTGGACAATGATTCCCCTCCGCACTCTCTGAGGCATGTTTTTGTGTTTTCTTAGTTGGTCTCATTCTTCAGAGGACAAAGACCTGACCAAGCACATAATCATCCTGGGATAACTACAGTTTTAGCAGGGCTCTCTTTCTATCTTTCTCTGACCTCTCTGTTAGGCTGTATGCTTTCATTTGGTATCATACTTTGTTCTGATTCACTGTTGGGCTGATTTCTTTATTGTTTTCACCACTGTCCTGAGCATAAATTGCTCCATGGTCTGATCCAGTTAAATTTGGACAGGACTAGTTATGGGGAAAAAATCAAATTGTAAGGAATGTCTTAAAGAAGATAAGGGAACATGACTATCAGACAGAGTGTTCAAAGCAGAAGGAATAGGAAGCGCAAAGGCCATGAAGCAGGAGCACGCTCAGCAAAGAAGAGCAGCGAAGAGATCAGCATGTCTAGGACTGAGTGAGGCAGAAAGTTGTAGGATTCAAGTTCAATGAAATAAAAGGAAGACAAGAAAGTCTAAATCTTTAAGGTTTGCTCTGACCTCAGGTGGGCTCTTCATATCTCTTTCACTGATTCTCTATAGTGAACTTAGCTATCCTATAATTTAGCTTGTAAGAGGAGTTACTAGCTTCTACTTTTACTTGCTTACAACAAAATATTTATTGTTTTCAAACGTGCCTTTAGGCTTGAACTTCCCTCATATTCTGTTTCAAATAATTCAGCTCATTTCAGAATTTTCTGTTCTTATGGACTCTTTCTCTATCTAGGCATAATCTCTGAGCCACTACTCTAGGCAGTTGTGGCAGCCTCTTAACTTCTTGGTTTGTCTCTCCTGGCAGGAACCTCTGCCCTACCATATAGCTAATGTGAGTGTGATCAGGGCCCCAGTATTCCCATATTGCCATGCCTTTGGTAGAGCTTCCATGCTGAGTGGGGCCTGAGTGGGAAAAAAAGAAGCTCTCAATCACTCTGCCATACTCGCCAGGAATTTAGCATCTTCAAATTCAAGTTGAAAAAAAAAAATTCAAGTTGATTAAATACAAAATACTGGTATCTTGCTCCTCCTAGTAAGATATCATACCCCCTCATTGGGAACTGAGAGAGTAATTACTGTGTTCTTGGCTGCACACACAAGGAGTAAAACTTTCATCAAACTGAGCTGGGTGGAGGAGGAGGGAAGAAACGGGTCATGGGTCAAGTGCCACGAAGTTTAACTGCTCTTAACAAGCGTTAGATTTTTTAAATAAATATTTCTTTATTTGCCATATGACCATAGGACATATGTCTCCAGACATAAGTCTCCAGAGCCTCTCATGGAGCTCTTTACACTGCTATCCCAGAAGTGGAACTCTTAAATGAGTTCTGAAGTTAAGACCTTTGTGAAAGGAGTATGGATAGCAACACAATTTCTGCCCTTAGGCAGCAAATGTTTACCAGAAAGAAGAAAAAAAAACGCATAGGTCACAATGGCATGGATAAAAATACAGTAAGATCACTTCAATAGGAGAAACTATATGGAGTCACAGGAGGGAAAAATAATGATGGGAGGAATCAGGAAAGGCTTCACTAAGGAAGTAGCATCTGAGTGTGGTTTAAAGGATAAGTGGATATAAAGAGGGAGATTTCAGACAGAAGGCATAGCATTAATTCATTCATTTGCTCAGTGAATATTTAATGAGAACCCACTATATACCAGACACTATTTCTGGGCACTGGGTATATATCAGTGACCAACACAGACAAAACTCTCTGCCAAAATGAAACTTAAATTCTGGTGGTGTTGGGGAAATGAAAAGAAATGTAGTATATAAGCAAATGGTATAATATAGCAGAGAATGGTGCCATGAAAAAGCAGGGTAGGTGATATGGAAAGGCAGACTATAGAGAGGTCTAGGAATGCCTCAGAGAAAAATCGAGATTTGAGGAATGTCCTAAAGATGGGGACATGCCCATCAGACAAAGTGTACAAAGCAGAGGAATAGGAAGTGCAAAGGCCATGAACCAGGATCATGCTCAGCAAAGAAGGGCAGCAAAGAGATCAGTGTGTCCAGGACTGAGTGAGGCAGAAAGTGGTAGGATTGAAGTTTAATGAAATAATGGGAGAGCCATAAAGTCTGAGCATAAGCAAGTGATAGCAGAATTTGTGGTGCATTTTATCACAAAAGGGGACCATCCAGTGGCTTTTGCCCCAGTGTCCTTACAAAGGATGAGTGAAAGAGAAACCTAGAACAATGGATTGGAGCCAAATTCTGGAGAGCCTCAAATATCAAGCTGAGAAGCCTGTGTTTAACTCAGTAAGAAAGAAAAAACTTCATAGGTATATTAGACTTCAAAACCCAGACTCATAAGGAGGTATATTGTGTCACCTTCTTTTTTCTCCTTCTCTTTGCTTTATCCCCATCTCCCTACTGAGGCCTAAAGTGGACAACCAGCAAGATCAAGCATCAGAAGGTGGGTACAGGCAGGGATCACCACTGCACTAGCTCTCCCCTCTCCCATCTCAAGTCTTGACTGACTTCTTAGTGGGGAGGAGAACCCTCCCTAATACGCAACAGCTTTCTTTGATAAAACTAACTCCCATGTTTTACTATATTGTTAGGAAATTTCTCCATATGTTTCACCTAAATCCCTTTACCTTTGGTTTATTCTTTAGAGAAGAAAGCAACTCTTACATCAGCTTGGGTTTCTGAAGGGAACAGGAAAAAATTAGCCTCAGACTGAAAAACCTCTGTCATCCTCAAAGAAGGGAAGTCAATATTTATTTATTTTTATAATCACCAAGAATCCCCTTGTCAGAAGAAAGTCTGATATCACTAAGTATCAGCACATTTGCCAGAAAGGGTAAAGTCAGTTAAAAACAACCTTCTAAATCAATTGATTGGAATTCAGGATTTTATTACTAAAAGAAGAAAATCCTCTGCATTATAATAAAAGAAAATCTCCATTATAGAACAAAAAAGCAGCGATCTAGAGCTTAAAGAAGCACCTCTGACACATAGGGAAATGATTTTGCTACATCGGGAGCCAATACTGTCTCTATAATGATGCTTTAAATTGGAGTTGTAATTCAAATAGTAATGCTGATTTTGGTTTCTGATTTTGACATGAGTACTTTTAAACACTGCGAAGTTGGGGCCAATCTTAAAGAGAACTCCATAGGGTAATTATTGCTATGTGTTTCTAGATAAACATTCTTACACAGCTTCTAGCAACTGAAACTCTCCACTGTCACTTCAGCTCATTTGTGGCACTAGGAAAACTCCTTTATTTATTAAGATGCCCTACTGATATCATGATTCTATAGTATATTTCATATCAGAGAAAAATTTATCTTCAGCATCAATTTACTGTCAAGTATATGGCACTGCTGTCTCAGTATTTGAAAACTAGCATATGCATAATAACTTACTATTAACCAGAATGCTTAATCAACCAAAATGTCATTTTCCTTAGCCATACCCAGTAGCTGATACTTTAACACAAGAAGAATCATATTTTACCTGAAAGTATTGTTGTAGAACAAGAACAAACACCAGAATTAGCCCTACTACTGCATGTTAAGGTTTTGTAATCTGCTCAAAACTTAAAGATCCTTTAAAATTTCAAAACCCTGTTTTAGGTCAAAATCTCACTCTTTACACATGACATGATACTTTATGTGGGAAACCCAGAAGATTCCACCCCAAAATTTCTAGAACTCATACAGGAATTCAGCAAAGTGTCAGGATATAAAATCAATGCACAGAAATCAGTTGCATTTATATACACTAGCAATAAGACAGAAGAAGAGAAATTAAGGAGTTGATCCCACTTACAATTGCACCCAAAACCGTAAGATACCTAGGAATAAATTCTCAGAAAACTATAGAACACTCATGAAAAAAATGAGGAAGAAACAAAGAAATGGAAAAATGTTCCATGCTCAGGGATTGGAAGAAAAAATATTGTGAAAATGTCTATTCTACCTAGAGCAATCTACACATTTAATGCAATCTCTATCAAAATACCATCAACGTTTTTCACAGAGCTGCAACAAATAATCCTAAAATTTGTAAGGAACCAGAAAAGATCCGAAATAGCCAACAAAAGTTGAAAAAGAAAACCAAAGCTGTTAACATCACAATTCTGGACTTCAAGCTCTACTACAAAGTTCTAATCATCAAGACAGTATGGTGGTGGCACAAAAACAGACACACTGATCAATGGAACAGAATAGAGAGCCCAGAAATAGACCCTCAACTCTATGGTCAACTTATCTTTGACAAAGCAGAAGAGAATATCCAATGGAAGAAAGACAGTCTCTTCAACAGATGGTGTTGGGAATATTGGACATGCAGAAGAATGAAACTGGACCGTTTCCTTACACCACACACAAAAATAGACTCAAAGTGGATAGACCCCAATGTGAGACAGGAATCCATCAAAATCCTAGAGGAGAATACAGATAGCAACCTCTGTGACCTCAGCCACAACAACTTCCTTCTAGACACATCTCCAAAAGCAATGGAAACAAAGGCAAAAATGATCTATTGGGACTTCATCAAGATTAAAAGCTTTGTCCCAGCAAAGAAACAGTCAATAGAACCAAAAGACAACCTACAGAACGGGACATGATATTTGCAAATGACATATCAGATAAAGAGCTAGTATACAAAATTTATAAAGAACTCATCAAACTCAACACCCAAAGAACATATGATCCAATCAAGAAATGAGCAGAAGACATGAACAGATATTTCTCCAAAAAAGACATACAAAGGGCCAACAAACAAATGAAAAAATGTTCATCACTCAGCATCAGGGAGATACAAATCAAAACCTCAATAACATACCACCTCACACCAGTCAGAATGGCTAAAATTAACAAGTCAGGAAACAACAGATGTTGATGAGGATGTGGGGAAAGAGGAGAATCCTCTTACATTATTGGTGGGAATCCAAGCTGGTGCAGCCACTCTGGAAAACAGTGTGGAGATCCTCAAAACATTGAAAATAGAACTACCTTACAACCCAGCAATTGCACTACCGGGTATTTACCCCAAAGATACAAATGTAGTGACCCAAAGGGGGTCACTACATATATATAGAATAGAATACTACTCAGCCATCAAAAATGAAATTTTGCCATTTGCAACCACGTGGATAGAACTAGAGGTTATTATGCTAGTGAATAAGTCAGTCAGAGAAAGGCAATTATCATGATCTCACTGATATGTGGAATTTAAGAAACGAAACAGAGGATCATAGGAGAAGAGAGGAAAAAATAAAACAAGACAAAACCAGAGAGGGAAACAAACCATAAGAGACTCTTAATCATAGGAAACAAACTGAGGGTTGCTGGAGGGGAGGGAGGTGGCAGGTGGCAGGATGGGATAACTGTGTGATAGACATTAAGGAGAGCATGTGATGTAATGAGCACTGGGTATTATGTAGGACTGATGAAATCACTGATCTCTACCTCTAAAATCAATAATATAATATATGTTAATTGAATTTAAATTAAAAAGGCAACTTGATTTTACCATTTTCAGTTAATATTAAGTCAAGCTGGCAACTTGTAGGTACGATATTACAAAATGATAAATAGAATTAATTGATAGAAAATAATTAATTAAGTAAGTAAGTAAAAAACAAGAAGACCCAAACAAAACAAAACAAAACAAAACAGAACAAGAAAAAACAAACAAAAAAACAAACCTGGCTTAGTCATTTCAGGCTCCTTGTAACAAAAATACCATAGACCGGGAAGTTTAAACAAGAAACCTGTATTCCTCACAATTCCGGAGGCTGGAAGTCTTCACCAGCATGACTCGTATTTTAAGTGATGTTCTCCTTCCTGGCCTCCTCCTATCTTCATATGGTGGATAAAGAAAAAGAAAGGGAACAAGCTCTCTGGTGTCTCTTCTCATAAATGCACTAATCTTACTAATAAGGGCTCCATACTTTTATGACCTAATTCCCTTCTAAACGCTCCACCTCTTAATACCATCATATTGGGGGGTCCAAATTTCAACATATGAATGGGGGAACAAGCACAAATCCATAATAGACACCTACTCTTTAAACGTGTCCACCTTGGACAGACAGCTCAACTTAAAAATACTAGGAATCATTGAAAGCCTCCAATAAGAACTACACCCAACACCCAGCCCCATACAGCACCCCAGTATGAATCTTACTTAAAATACAAGATAATATCTTAGAGATCTTGGTAACTATGTTTACTTCCCATGAAGGCACCAAAGAAAACTCACAGGTGTCAAGAACATCACTAACTTTCAAAAAATAAAATGCCACATTGTTGGATTTTCACTACATACTGATTATTTTAAAGATTTCATTTATTTATTTTATTTATTTATTTATTACTTGAGAGAAGAGAACAAGTGCAGGCAGTGGGACAGATGGAGAGGCAGAGAGAGAGAGAGAATCTCATGCACACTCCATGCTGAGCATGGAGCTCGACACAAGACTCCATCCCACCAACCTCATATCATGACCAGAGCCAAAATTAGGAGTTGGATGCTCAGCGGACTGAGACAGCCAGGTGCCCCTGCATGCTGATTATTTTAGATCATACACATTGAACCAATGAGACAAAACTCCATCCAGACCATACTAGGGTAAGAATCAGAAAATCTGAGAAATCTTTCTGTTGTTGCTATTGTTGTTTTGAATCCTGGTTTTGCTATTCATCTGTTCCTCATTTGTTATCTTTGTTTTGTTCCCTTTTAAATTGCCTTGGGAGGTGGGGGTGGCAAATATTGTCACCTGACAAGGATATGGTACAGAATAATAAGAAAGTGCCTGCAAAGCATTTAGAATGCCTTAGAGATAAATACCAACTAGCTACAATTATAGTATCAGTTAATAAGCTAAAAATAATCAGACACATTTAGTGAAAATGCTAAGCTAACATAAAATACATTCTTTCACAGAAGAATGGATCTGGATCTTGATGCTTTTCTTTCTCTCCTTCCTAGTATTGCCATTCTATCAAGGATTGTACAGACATCCATTTTCACATCCTCTGAGTCAATCTCTTTATGTGATGACCGGGACTCAAATTTGTTTCTCTTTTCTTTGTCATGGTCACAATCTCTAGACACAACAATGATTGTATGGATCCACTTCAAATCAACATATCCATTATCAATTTTGAGTCTTTCTAAATCTTTCAACAAGAAATTGCCAATAAACAGAATTTTATCTTTCCTATGCCAAAATTTCATACAAGAATGCTAATACCTTTTCAGCAATTTAGAACCTCTGCCACTTTAGATCGTCTTTCACTTCTCTTGTCAGAATTATGGCATAAAAGTGTTATGCTTTAAATTATTTATCATGTCACTTCTTAGAGTCATCTCTTTTTTTTAGCTGAATTAAGAGATTAGAAACATTGGAAAAAATAACCCATGGACTTTGAAATACACAGTAAGGTGAAATTATTTTTAATGATACCTTTGATTTATATTTTAATTTTAAATGCACAGATAAAGTGGTATCATTAAACATACTTTAACTTTTTATAATAAATCAATTGTACCTTAATTATTATGTTATAAAGTAAGGGCACATAAATTATTCATACATATCTACTGCAAATTGAATTTCTAAAACTAGCTTTCTATTCCATACTCTGGTCTCATCTCAGCCACTAGTGGAAAATAATCCATTTCACAGCCACTGCTAATATGACACAGTTGACAGTCTTTACTCAGAATAGGCTTAAGACTGAATGAAAAGAGAAATGTCAATGTTGTTGATTATAGACCAGATGAGAATACACTTCCAGCAAAATTGAGCATTTACTGCATGACAGAATAAGGAATGAGTTTTCAAAAATGTTACCATTGATTAAAGAGAATTTGGACATCTAAGTATTTTTAAGTTTTGTTTTTTGAGGTTTATTGATTTCATGGGTGTTCCTTATTTAATTATTTATTTGATAACAATGCACTAAGGGCCTGCCTCTCCCTCCCTGTTTACTCCAATTTGCTTGTGCACTTTGCTCCTATCCCTCAAGGGCCTTGATGAGCACAAAACTCTCACTTCATGCCTAGTTAGGTGTAAAGGACAGGAATGGGTGAGGGCCAGGAATCAGTAGTGTAATGGAAGCTATGGATCCAGCCCCTTACAAGGTCACAGTTTTGTCTCCCTTGTGTTCTGGGTTGGCACAAAAATAGAGATTAAACAAAGGCCCTATTTAACCCCTCTCTGCAGTACCAGTCACCATGACACTGATTACCTACTTGTATCACTACCTAGGTGGGCAAATCTTTAATAAAAATAGTCAGTTTAATCCTGCTCCTCCTTCCTTTTGCTGCCTAGTCCCCCAGAAACTCAGGCTACTCCTCTAGCTGCCTGACGGTCCCCATGTAGTCACTTCAGCGGGTCCTTCTAAACTCCAGCAACACCACACTTGAAACCTTTCCCCCTCTCCTCCCACCCTTCAAACGTGACCTTCCCTTTGCTCTTGCCTCTTGGCTCTTTGCTCTGTTTTTACCCAAAGGCATGCAAAGCACTACTTAAGGCACCAACAAATTAGGTATACCCATTCACACCCTTACCAAGAAAAACAAATTCTGAAAGATGTTGATATTTGATAAATAAAGGGGGGAAAGTATCAATTTAGTCACTGGGTGAAAACTGGAACTTTAAAAACTTTTTTTCAAAGGTTTGGAGTTTTTTATTTATTTTTTTAATTCAAGTATAATTAACATACAGTGTTGTTATTAAATAAATATTTAAGTACCAGGCTCTGTTCTAAGTATAGACAACTCAGCGATTAAGAGGGTTCCAGCTCTCTTGGCTTGGAGTTTGGGGGGGGGGTGTGGCAGGCATAAGTTTAGTGCTAAGGACCTCTAGAGGTCTTACCCCTGCCCCAAGACTAGGTGGGAGAAGGTGGATGTTAGAGCCATTGCCACAAGCTTTTCACCCTTGTAAGGTGAAGCACAACTAGGATGCGGGGAGGAGAATGCAAGCTACAGCACATGAAATCCAGGTGTAGGAATAATATCTATAGTCTTTTTAATGGTTTTAGACCCTTTAAGTCTTATTAAAAGCCATGGGATGTCTCTACATTGCTCCTGGGATTTAAGTCAGTCCCTTAATATCAAGCCAAAAGGTCAGTCCAATTGTGAAGATGATTCCTAGGTGATACTCTTAATTCTGTCCCTTCCCCACAAGTGTCTATACCCTCCAGAGCTTGCTGTACCTAACTGTTCCGCTGAAGCTCATCAGCCAATCCGCTTTCTATTTCTACTTTATTTATTTGACAGAGAGAGAGATCACAAGTAGGCAGAGAAGCAGGCAGAGAGAGAGGAGGAAGCAGGCTCCCTGCTGAGCAGAGAGCCTGATGCAGGCCTCTGACCCCAGGACCCTGAGATCATGACCTGAGCTGAAGGCAGAGGCTTTAACCCACTGAGCCACTCAGGCGCCCTCTATTTCTACTTTCTGTCTTCAACTTCCCCCTCTTTTCCTCCCTCAAGATCATTAAAGTAAGAACTAATTTGGTAAATTCATTTCCAAAAATAAGTTTGAGGCAGGTGGTCATTTACAGCAGTTTAACATGAACCTGGAAGTCAGATAAACTTGGATTCAAAATCTAGCAGCACTAGAAATTATAAACTATATGACCTTAGGCAAAGTAGTCTCACTGTGCCTCAGTTCCACAACTGTAAAAGGGTGATAATAATAATAATATCTACTTCATTAGATATTTTTGAAAGCTAAATAACACATCATGTGAAAAGTACCTATCATATTTACAGATAGATACTCACTAAGTGTTATTTCCTTTTCCTCCAATGAGAAAAGAAAACACATTTATATTTGCATAATAAAGTTACAACCCAATGTCTTTGATTTTTAACGCAAACAACAAAATATTTGTGGCAGGACTTCTTCCAGGTTCCAAGGATTAGTACTGAGCAAAGTAGACAAAATTCTATTTCCTCATGGGGTTTATATTCTAATGAAGAGACATAGGCCTTAAAAAGTGAACAGGTATATATAAATTTAAAACATAACATGTCATTTCCCCTTCCTTCTCCTAATGTCCTCCATGCTATTCCCTATGTTCCATGAATAAGATAATTGGCTTTCTCTGCTTGACTGAAGGGGAAAAATCAGAGTCACAGATAAACCATAAGAGACAATGGACTCAAGGAAACAAACTGAGAGTTTAAGAAGTGAGGGAGATAGGGGGATGGGTGAGCCTGGTGATGGGTATTAAGGAGGGCACAGATTGCATGGAACATTGGGTGTTATATGCAAACAATGAATCATGGAACACTACATCAAAAACTAATGATGTACTGTATGGTGACAAACTAACTAAATAAATAAATCATAACATGTCATGTAATAGGAAGAAAGATAAAACAACGACAAGGGAATAGGCTGTATGGGGTAGGCAGAGAGAGTTGCAATTTTAAATAAGGTATTCAAAGTGGAAATATCTATACAGATATCTGGTGTCCAATTGTCCATCCCAGGCAAAGAAGACAGCAAGTGCAAAGATTGTCAGGTGGGACTATGGCTGGTATATTCAGAGAAGAGCAAGGAGGCCAGTGTGACTGGAACAGTGTTAGTGAGGGAGAGAGTAATAGAATCTCAGAGAGGTAAGGATCATATAGGACCTTGAAGGTCATAGTAAGAAATTTGACTCTCAGTTTGAGTGAGATGAAAATCCATTGGTGTGTTTTCGAGCAGAACAATGACATGATCTGACATGTATCTTAAAAGTCAATGAATGGCTCTATTGAGATTGACAGTAAGGAGTAAAAAAGTAGAAGCAGAAATCAAATGAAAGGTGATGGTCACTTAGACCAGCATGGCAACCCTAGAGATGCTGATATGAAGACTGGTTATGACATATATGCTCATGTCAAGTGGTGATAAATGCTTCAAAGAATACTAAATTAGCACCAGAGGGAAAGATTATTGGGGTCTGAGTAGGGTTGTCAGGAAAGTCTGATGCTCATAGAACACGTTGAGAAAAAGAGGACAACATTGTAAAAAACGTGTAGAAAATCTCTTTGGGGAAGACATCCTTGCAATGCTTTGTGAACCATCTAGGTCAGTTGTTCTCAACCCTACGTGTGCTCTGGACCTTGTGAAGAGATTTTTTATATGATATAAAACAAAACAAAAACAAGAAATATAAATTCCCCAGGTCCCATTCTGGATTGATTAAATCTGAATCTGTGAGAGTTGGGGCCTGGGTACCAATATTTTTTACAGCTCCCCAACTAATTCTAAAGTACATCCAAGATTAATAACTGCTGACCTAGATTCAAGTCTGGCCCTGCCACTTGACTTTAGAAAGAGCTCCAGGGGCGCCTGGGTGGCTCAGTTGGTTAAGCGACTGCCTTTGGCTCAGGTCATGATCCTAGAGACCTGGGATCGAGTCCCACATTGGGCCCCCTGCTCGGTGGGAAGCCTGCTTCTCCCTCGCTCACTCCCCTTTCTTGTGTTCCCTCTCTGGCTGTGTTTCTCCCTGTCAAATAAATAAAATCTTAAAAAAAAGAAAGGGCTTCAGATGTGTTCCACTCCTGGAATACCAGTGGACTAACTGAATTCACTGTCTTGATCACGTGATAGATATATAATCCAAGAATGTTTCCACAAATCAGGGATTTCCAAATCTTTCCAAAATTACTATCTCTTTTCCAGTTAGTTCCTTCCCTTCCAAAACAGTTTTCTTTCTTGTCACCATCTAATTCCAAACCTGCACCAAAGCTATCATGTTGGCATCTTTCCTGCTGCTATACCTTATAACCTGTATCATGGTTACTTCCTGTAGGAAGCTTTAGTCACTTCATGCACAGCAACAGAATGTTCCCCTTACCCCATCCACAAACAACCACACTTAAAGCTTAAAATACACCTCACCAAAGAATCTGTACTCAAGAAACCATAAAGTACTCATGAAATAAATTGAGGAAGACACAAAAAAATGGAAAAACATTCCATGCTCATGAATTGGAAGAACAAATATTGTGAAAATATCTATGCTACCTAAAGCAATCTACACATTTAATGCAATCCCTATCAAAATACCATCAACTTTTTTCAAAGAAATGAAACAATCCTAAAATTTATATGGAACTAGAAAAGACCCAGAATAGCCAGAGGAAGGTTGAAAAAGAAAACCAAAGTTGGCGGCATCACAATTCCAGAATTCAAGCTCTATTACAAACCTGTCCTCATCAAGACAGTATGGTACTGGCACAAAAACAGACACATAGATCAATGGAACAGAATAGAGAGCCCAGAAATAGACCCTCAACTCTATGGTCAACTTATCTTCGACAAAAGCAGGAAAGAATGTCCAGTGGAAAAAAGACAGTCTCTTCAACAAATGGTGTTGGGAACATTGGACAGCCACATGCAAAAGAATGAAACTGGACCATTTTCTTACACCACACACAAAAATAGACTCAAAACAGATGAAAGATCGCAATGTGAAACAGGAATCCATCAAAATCCTCGAGGAGAACACAGGCAGCAACCTTTGTTGCTGTTCGACCTCAGCCACAGCAACTTCTTCCTAGAAACATCGCCAAAGGCAAGGGAAGCAAAGGCAAAAATGAACTATTGGGACTTCAACAAAATCAAAAGCTTTTTCACAGCACAGGAAACAGTCAACAAAACCAAAAGACAATCGACAGAATGGGAAAAGATATTTGCAAATGACATATCAGATAAAGGGCTAATATCCAAAATCTATAAAGAACTTATCAAGCTCAACACCCAAAAAACAAATAATCCAATCAAGAAATGGGCAGAAGACATAAACAGACATTTCTACCAACAAGACATCCAAATGGCCAACAGACACATGAAAAAGTGTTCAACATCACTCAGCACCAGGGAAATACAAATCAAAACCACAGTGAGATATCAGATATCATGTCACACCAGGCAGAATGGCTAAAATTAACCAGTCAGGAAACGACATATATTGGTGAGAAGGTGGAGAAAGTAGAACCCTCCTACACTGTTACTGAGAATGCAAGCTGGTACAGCCACACTGGAAAACAGTATGGGGATTCCTCAAAAAGTTCAAAATAGAGCTATCCTATGACCCAGCAATCACAATCCTGGGTATTTTCCCTAAAGATACAAATGTAGTGATCTGAAGGGGCACATGCACCTGAATGTTTATAGCAGCCATGTCCACAATAGCCAAACTATGGAAAGAGCCTAGATGTCAATCAACAGATAAATGGATAAAGAAGATGTGGTATAGATATACAGTGGAATACTATGCAGCCATCAAAAGGAATGAAATCTTGCCATTTGCAATGATATGGATGGAACTGGGGGTATTATGCTGAGCAAAATAGGTCAATCAGAGAAAGACAATTATAACATGATCTCTCTGATATGAGGAATCTGAGAGGGAGCGTAGAGGATTGTGGAGGGTAGGGAGGGAAAAAATGACACAAGATGGGACCAGAGATGGAGACAAACCATAAGAGACTTTTAATATCAAGAAACAAACTTGAGGGTTGTTGGTATGTGTGGGGGGGCATAGGGTGGCTGGCTTATGGAAAAAAATAAAATTAAAATTATAATACACCTCAGAAGTGCTTTACTAGTAAGAAAAAAAGAAGTTCCCAACATTGATTGCACATTAGAATCACTGGAGAAGCTTCCAAAAAGTACCCAGGCTCAGGTCTTAACCTTGACAAATTTAATCAAAATTTATGGTGGTGAGACCCAGGGATCAGCATTTTTTAAAAGCTCCTCAGAATTTTCTAATGTACAGCCAGTGGAGAATCACTGTTCCACATCTGTGTTTTTAATACCAGTCTTCTAACTTCACACCTAACAGTATTGTTTTTAAATCTGTTTTCTAGAGTTTACTAGGGAGCAAGATAAAAATCTCTTACTCTAAGTAAAAATAACTTTGAGAATACTAACAGTGATGTAACAAGGATGAGACAGTGGAGCAACTGCCCCAGGTGCAGACAATAAGGGGTATATTTTCGGTAGAGAATTTTAAAACAATAATAAAATTGACTAAAAATGGGTATAACTATATATAGAAATGTGTATAACTAAAATAATCTCTGACTTCAGTGTGCTATCTCAGATACCTGCACATGATTTATTAAGGCCATCAAGAATAGAAGCCCTGGTAAAAATCCAAAGATTTTGCTTTGGAAATCTTTCCAAGGCAAAATGGAAAGATTTGCTTTTTATCATTACCATATGCCATTATTTCTAAACAATGTTAGTGATAAAAATCTCACAAGGCAGATTGCCCCCACTGCCCTCTCCTCTTAACATGCCTCTGCTAACAAATAATTGCTTTTATAAACAGGTGGGGGAAGTGCAATTGCTATCAGTTGGTTTCAACTGTAATTTCACAATAGAGAGATCAAGAAATACATCATTGCATAAAGAATCTCCTAGAGGTGTTAAAGTAATTTAGGGAGGGAATGCATTCTTTAACTATACTAGCTTTGCATAATAATAAGCTCTACTTTTTTTGTAAGAGAATACTGATGTTTGAATAAGAGCACAAGATAGTTAAATATAATATACACACACCCTGCTTTGTTTGATGCAGTAGATACAATAAATTGGCACACAGCATCCATTCTCATCTTCTCCTAGTGTCCCTGCCTGTAACAGATACTTGACTAGAAATTCCAGGGTTCTAGATGCAAATTAGAAAAATTTAAGCGAGACAGGGACATCTTCCTGCTACTTTGTCCATTGCTAATCATCAAAAACAAGATCTGTCAACACTGGATCTTCTTACAGCAACATTCCATCATCCAATCACTAAATTTATTAATATTGAGGGTTAGTTGTAGTATGGCAATAAATTCCTTTTCTGTATTGCAATACATGGCAATGTGGTCTTAAGTCAACTTTAAAGTTCCAGGCCAGGCCTCCTCACTACTGTCACTTCTCACCTTTC
This sequence comes from Spilogale gracilis, assembly GCA_004023965.1. NCBI lineage: Eukaryota > Metazoa > Chordata > Mammalia > Carnivora > Mephitidae > Spilogale > Spilogale gracilis. The sequence continues at coordinate 118,176 of PITA01002240.1, read as the reverse complement.
TGAATGTAGCAGAGTTAGCAGTACCCCTGAGGGGACATTTTGAGAGTATTGTTTGGGGAAAACTAGCCTAGAATTCACTTCTCTAGCCAAGGACTTTGTAAGTACCTCATTACTTATATTAAACCATTTGTTGCTTAAAAAATAGATTAATGCTGATACAATATTTGGCACCATGCAAACATTGAAAAATACTTACTGAGTAAATGTTACAGTAAACATGACAAGTAAAAGCCCCTGCCTTCATAGAATGCCTTACATTCTAGTAGAAGGACACAGAAAATAATAAATATATTTTTTAAAGTAAACGATATGGTCTTCTAGAAAGTGATAGTACTATTGAAGTAAAATAAGAGAGATAGGGAGTGCCAGGGTCTGGAGCAAGATGAATTTTTAAATGTGCCTATAGTATTCTTCATTAAGAGGATAACATTTGATGGGAGACTTGAAAGTAATGAGTATCTATACTAATTAATTGGATATCAATTCTAATTGGTCAATGCCTCCAACATACCAATTTGAAAAATTACTGAATATCACACCTAGAAACTGAAACAATTCTTGGCAAGATAAATATTCTGAACCACCAATGTCCATTGAATTTCTTTTGCCAGTCTTCATCAGATAACAAGAGACTTCTCGTTAGTTAATGAAGGTGGTACTGCCTTGCTGAAATATTCCATAGTGCTACCCCCTTCAAAGTCTGATCTCAGAAGAGAAGGAGCACATGCTGAAGTATTCCAAAAGTCTATTAATTATTGTCAGTGTAAACTTGTTGAATATATATAGGAATGGATTTCAGGACACTAGACAAGGGGAAAACATGATTTTTAATAGGATTTGTAGAAATGGGTATAACTAAAATAATCTCTGATTTCAGCGTACTAGCTCAGAGGGAAAAACATGTTTTTTAATAGGATTTGTAGAAATGGGTATAACTAAAATAATCTCTGACTTCAGTGTGTTAGCTCAGATACCTGCACATGATTTATCAAGACCATCAAAAATAGAAGCCCTGGTAAAACTCTGACACTTTGGGCTGGAACTGCACCCCAGGATTCAGGATGAACTGGAAGTAAAACAGCTTTCACACAGACTGCAGCTCAGCTCTGAGTCATTCTGGTGACCCAGAAAATCTCAATCTTAATATTGGATTAAAATGATCTCAGATTTCTGGTGTTCCCAGGTCCCTGGCAGAAGCAACAGAAAATACTCCATTTCTGGAAGCTAATATTATTTCAAGATTCACACCATTCCTAAAAACAAATGTTTTAATGTAGTATCTGGAACACATGAAAGATAAACCAAATCAGACAACTTAAACAAGAAATAGAAGAAAAACAGGGCATAGAAAAATACACATGGAACTCAAGATATTGCAACTTTGAGATATAGATTTTAAAATAACTATGTTTGCCAGTTTATAAAGATGAGGAAAATGATTGAAAATTTAAACACATCAGGGGAAGGAAAAATGAAACAACTTTTTAAAAATAGAAATTCTAGAAGTAAAAAATGCAATAATTGACATTAAGAATTAGCAGTTGAATTAAATAGAGCTTAGATGCAGAGGAAGAGAGAATTTGTAAACCAAAATATAGTTTTGAAGAAAATACCAAGAAAGATGCATGGAGAGGCAAAGAAATGGGAAAACAGAAGGGAGGGTGACAATTCTGCTTCTGAATATATGCTCAACAGAAAAGCATGCACATGTGCATCAAGTGACATGTAGAATGTTCGTAATTAAACATTTTTGTAACAGCAGCAAACTGAAAATATCCCAGATGTTTTTCAACAGAATGTAAAAATTACAGTACATTCATAGAATGAATATTATACAACAATCAAAATGAACCATAGCTACATGTGACAACTTGGATAAATCTCACAACCATAATGATGAACAGAAGAAACTAGATAAAATGATATATACTCCAATTTAAGGTAAACTTCCAATATACATTTCATTTTAACAAGGTTTAAAAACAGGCGATATACTGTTATGTGTTTAGTAATGCATGTTAAGTTAGTAAAATTATAAATAAATGTAATGTAATGTTTACTACAAAAAGTAGGATAATAGTTATACTTCAGTGAAAGGGAGAGTTTTTTTTACTGCAAAGTGGCATGCAGAGGATTTCTGGGTGTAGGCATTCCTCTATTTTATAATTTGCATGAGTGTTCTACAAACGTCCAGTTTATGATAATTCATTAAGCTGTACATTTTTGTTTTATGCACTTTTCTTACCATGTGTAATATTTTACCCAAAGAAAGGATTTACAATAACCACTATAGTGGTTGTTCTCTGTACTCTGGAGATGAAAGTGGGATTCTACCACTGAAATGGACTGTCTTATTTCAGTGAGAATGATGGCATCAAAAAATGGCAGATAGTGACCCGCAACACTTAGCCACCAGAGGCAAGGTGAGTATGTTTATTGTAATAAGCAACAGAGCAAGAATATTATTCAGAATGGCTTGACCTTTTTTAAAATAGTACTTAATAATTCATGAAGCTCTTGGACTAAAGTAGATGAACAATCTACTAAATTCCTAGTGAATGCATATAACATGGTCCTTTACCCAATTCCCAAACCTAAGACAATTCCCAAAACAAAAGCCCCTTTAAGGAGGACCCTATAATACTACCATTAGTGTGTACTGTACATCTGTCTTCCTAGATTTATCAAAAGGAACCTGTAGTCATCTGCCAGGATAACTGTATACTGGGGAAAGGCAAATACCTAAAACTTTTATGGATCACTGGACATTGGTTTTAGTTATTCTAAGCCCAGGGGTCCAAAACATCACTGTGTTCTACTAGTGCCTATAAACAGGGGCTTATATAGGAATCAAGTGATAAAATGGAATTCTAACCATCTCACAGTGGATTCAGTAGGTCTGTGAAACAATCGTGTGGCTATTTCTCCAGTTCCCAAATGCATGAATTGGAATTGATACATGGCAATTGCCAAATCCCCATATTGGCTCCCCAACCTGTAAAGGAAGGGCTATTAAAGAAAGAATGGCCAAGTGATGACCTATGGAATTTCCCTCTATATCAAAAGAGTAAATCAGAGTTAATACTGCATTCTTGGGAGAATCACAAAGAGTAGTGAAACCAAAGATATGTGCAGGGATTGTGATTCCTATCACTTCCCATTTTAGTGGTTTATTTGCCTTTGCTGAAGACTCAGGTCTGATAATTCAGATAACTGAATTATCTTCAGTTTAATCAGTAAGAACTCCAATTTACACTTGCTATTCTGTGTGTAGTCTATTAAAGAGACTAGAGCAAATCAACACAGGTCCACAGCACCTGGTATGCAGCTATCAACCTGGCAAACGCTTATTTACTCATGTACCACTGAGTAGGAAGGACGGGAAGAAATTTACTGCTACATGGATATATTAATTTTGGAGTCATAATTTAGAACACTGGAACTCTGATTATCCCAAAGGATATCATTCTAGTGTACTATTATTGATGACATCATGTTGATAGGAACATAGTGAGCAGGAAATTCAGATGCCTTGGTAGTGGGAAGATAAAATCCATGAAATTCAGGAGCCTGCTACCTCAGTAAAGTTTCTAGAGGTCCACTAGCCAGAGACATCCTAGGGTATCCTCTCCAATGAGAAAAACAAATTTCTGTATCTTACAGCTCCTACCACTAAATGAAGAGGCACAATACTTGGGGCCTTCTTTGTAATTTGGTGGCAAACTATACCATATTTTAATGAGCTCACTGGACTCATTCACCAAGTAACTCATAATTCTGTCAACTTTGAATGAGGCTCAGAGCATTACAAGATTCTCCCTTGGGGTCAGACTGCAAAGCAAGCTGCTCAGTCACTTGGGCTCTAATGGCCAAATATTCAATGGAAATCTCGAATCGAATATAAAAGAAATATTATATAACAAAACTTCCAGGGTGTAATAAAAGCAGTATTTTGAGGGAGATTTATAGCCTTAAATACCCACACTAAAGAGAAAGTAAAAAAATGAGATAATCATTTATCTTAAGAAATAATTTTTTTAAAACCCAAGAGAGGGGTGGCTGAGTGCCTCAGTCAGTTAAACATCTGACTCTTGGTTTGGGCTAAGGTCATGATCTCAGGGTCATGAGATCAAGCCCCACATCAGGGCCTACACTCAGCAGGAGTTTGCTTGAGATTCTCTCCATTTCCCTCTGCCCCTCCATCTACTCTGTCTCTTTCTCCTCTCCCTAAAATAAAATAACAAACCATGAGAGACCATGGACTCCAAGAAACAAACTGAAGGCTTTAGAGGGGAGGGGAGTGAGGGGATGTGTTAACCCAGTGATGGATATTAAGGAGGGCACATATTGCATGGAGTGCTGAGTGTTATAAATAAACAATGAATCTTGGAACACTATATTAAAAACTAATAATGTACTGTATGGTGATGAACATAATTAAAAAATAAAATAAATAAAATCTTTAAAAACAAACCCCAAGAGGCTAATCCCAATGAAAATACAAGGAAATATATAATAAATGTAAGACTGGAAACTAAGTAAAATAAAAAAATATATACAAATCCATAGGAACAGAATAGGAACAGAACAGAATAGGAACAGAATAGAATAGGAACAGAATAAACAAAATTCCATCCAAATTGATCAAGGCAGAAAAAAGAGAGAAGACACAAAAGACATGAATGAAAGGAGAGGGTATAACAGTATTTTGAAAGATAATAAAACAATGTCATCAACACTGAAGGCCAACACTTTTGACAACTTTGGAAGTCCTTAGAAAAATGTAACTTATCAGAACTCTCTCAAAAAGAAATTTGAAATTCTTAAATCATCTTATAACTACTTTAAAGATATAGCAATTAAAATCTCCCTGCAAAGGAAACGGTAGATCAAGACTATTTTATAAACAAGTTCTATGAAACTTTCAAGAAAGGGATAGCTTAAATTTGATACAACCACTTTCAGAAGATAGAAAGAGAAGAAATATTACCCAAACTATTCTGCAAGACAAGTATACTCTGACAACAGAACAAAAAAAATTATGAGAAATTAAGATAATGGATTGCATTAATTTATCGAATACAGATGAAAAACTCCTACCAAAATATTAGCAAATCAAACCTAGTATTGTATAGGAAACATATAATTTATCCCAGATATTTAAAGGTGGTTTAATATTAGAAAATCCATAAATACACCTTAGTATAGAAACAGATTTTTAAAAGATTTATTTATTTATTTTAGAGAGAGAGTGAGTAGAGGGAGAGGTAGAGGGAGAGGGAGAGAGAGAATTCCAAGAAGACTCCCCACTGAATGTGGAGCCCAATAAGGGACTCCATCTCACCAATCCTAGATCACAACCCTGAGATCAAGACCTAAGCTAAAACCAAGAGTTTGTTACTTAACCAACTGAGCTACCTAGGTGCCCATATATTAACAGATTTTTATGGAAAGGCACATTATTATTTCAGTAGATATGAAAAGGGTTTTTTTATCACATTTAAAACCCATTTATGACAAAAAGAAAACTCTTCCTAAATTAGAAATAGAAGAGATTTCTTAAACTGATAAAAAGCATCTGTAAAATAATCCTAAAGTTAGCATTACCTTAAATGAACATACATTGGAAGCGTTCTCATTAAAATCAGGAATGAGACAAGGAAACCCATTATGGCCACTTTCATTAATTATTATGCTTGAAGTCATATCCAGTGTAATAAGACAATATATACAAGGATTGGAGAGGAAAAAACAGAATTGTGATTATTTTTAGATGATAATTTCTTTAGAAATTTCAAATACTATACCTTCATGTCACTAGAAATAAGGGTTTAGCAAAGTGGCTTCATATAAAGTTAATATACAAGAATATTTTGCATTTATATTCACCAACAGCTAATCATTGAAAATTTACTTAAAGAGAAGACACAAATTACAGTAGTACCAGAAATACCAAGTTTCTGGGAATAAACCTAATAAAAATGCACAAGACATCCGTGAAGAAAATTATAAAGTGTTACTAATATATATTTTAAGAGCTCTAAGTAAATTAAATATGCTTTATTATGGATAGGAATATTCAATTTTTAAAAAGATTTTATTTATTTATTTGACAGAGAGAGAGATCACAAGTAGGCAGAGAGGCAGGCAGAGAGAAAGGAGGAATCAAGCTCCCTGCTGAGCAGAGAGCCAGATATGGGCCTCGATCCTAGGACCCTGAGATCATGACCCGAACCAAAGACAGGCTTTAACCCACTGAGCCATCCAGGCAGCCAGGAATATCCAATATCTTAAATATGTTGTTTTTTGGGATACCTCAGTGGCTTAGTCAGTTGAGCATCTGACTCTTGACTGGCTCTCAGGTCATGATCTCATGGTTGTGGGATGGAGCCCCATGTCTGGCTGTACACACACAGTGGGGAGTCTGCTTGAGATTCTCTCATTCTCTCTCCTGCCCCTCCCCCCACTTATGCTCTCTCTCTCTCGCTCGCTCTCTCTCTAAAATAAATAAATAAATATTTTTTTAAATGTTGGTTTTCCCTAAATGTAACTAGAAATAAAGTCAATGAAATTTCAACTTATATTTTAAGTGTTTTCATGTGATTCGATAATTGTAAAGTGTATATTGAAGACAAAAGTGTCCATAAAAAGCCAGAACATAACTGAAGATGAAGAACAGGTTTAGGGCATTTGCCCTACCAGATATTAGAAGCTATTATAAAGCTGTAATAAAGCAGTGTAACATTGGAGCAGAGGTAGATAAAGTTATCAATGAATGGGATAGAAGGAACAGACCCACCCATGAATGAGCTTTGATATAACACAGAGATGGCACATCTGCTCAGTAGAGAAAGTAGAAGCTATTCAATAAATGAAGCTGGGAAAATAGCTACCACATGGAAAAAGATGAAATTGGCTTTGGCCTCACACCACATCTAGAAAACAACTTCAGATGGATTAAGGATTCTAAAGTCAAAAATAAACTTTAAAATTCTTTGTAGAAAATATACATGAAAATATCTTACCCATTGGAGTATTTTTAACAAGACATGAAAAAAATAGTAATTTTGACTATAATAAAACTCATCAAAATACCACTTAGAGAAAATTAAAAATACAAGCTACAAACTAGAAAACAGTACTTACAGTACATACAACCAAGAAAGAGTTAGTATCAAGAATACATAAAGTTTATACAACCATAAGAGAAGCACAAAAACCTAATAGAAGAAAATGACACTACACATTTCATAGAAGAGGAGACATATAAGGGCAAAAGCATATGAAGTGAGTTTAACATTAGTGATGATTGAGGAAATTCAATTCAAGGTATCAGTGAAATGCCAGTTTATAGACACTTTACTAAAAATAATCTAAGAAGTCTAATAATATCTAATATTGGAGATGATGTGGAGCAACCATATGACTTACACCGTGCTTCTGGGAATGAAACATTTTTATTAACATACAATGTATTATTTGTTTCAGGGGAACAGGTTTGTGAATCATCTGTCTTACAAAATTCACAGCACTTACCATAGTACATACCCTCAGCATTGTCCATCACCCAGCCACCCTATCTCTCCCCACACCCAGCAGCCCTCAGTTTCTCTAGTGCACATGAAATATTCTCCAGAATAGATCACATTGTGGGTCACAAATCAGGCCTCAACCTGTACCAAAGGATTGGGATCACTTCTTGCATATTTTCAGACTACAAGGCTTTGAAACTAGAATTCAACCGCAAGAAGAAAGTTGGAAAGAACTCAAATACAGACTAAAGAGTATCCTACTAAAGAATGAATGGATGAACGAGGAAATCAAAGAATAATTTTAAAAATTCATGGAAACAAATGAAACTAAAAGCACAACTGTTCAAAATCTGTGAGGAGATTGAAGCAGTAATAAAAAATCCCCCAACAAATAAGAGCCCAGGGCCAGATGGCTTCCCGGGAGAGTTCTACCAAACATTTTAAAAAGAATTGATACCCATTCTCCTGGAACTGTTCCAAAAAATAGAAATAGAAGGAAAACTTCCAAACTCATTTTATGAGACCAGCACTACCTTGATCCCAAAACCAAAGATGCCATCAAAAAGGAAAATTACAGACCAATATCCCTGATGAACATAGATGCAAAAATCCTCACCAAAATACTAGCCAATAGGATCCAACAGTACACTTAAAGGATTATTCACCACAACCAAGTGGGATTTAATCCTGGGCTGCAAGTTTGGTTCAACATCCACAAATCAATCAATATGATACAATACATTAATTAAAAAAAAGAACAAGAACTGTATGATCCTCTCAATAGATGCAGACAAAGCATTTGACAAAATACAGCATCGTATCTTGATCAAAACTCTTCACAGTGTAGCGATAAAGGGTACATACATCAATATCATAAAAGTCATCCATGAAAAATCTACAGTGAATATCATTCTGAATGGGGAAAAACTGAGAGCTTTTCCCCTAAGGTCAGGAACTGGCAGGGCTGTCCACTGTCACCACTGCGAGTGTTAAACCACTCCTGTATCACTGGGCTAAAACCCACCTGGTCATGGTGGATAATTTTTTAATGTATTGTTGGATCCTGTTAGCAAGGATCTTGTTGAGAATCTTGGCATCCATATTCATCAGCGATATTGGTCTGAAGTTCTCCTTTTTGATGGGGTCTTTGTCTGGTTTGGGGATTAGAGTGATACTGGCTTCATAGAAAGAGTCTGGAAGTTTTTCTTCCGTTTCAATTTTTTGAAAGAGCTTCAGGAGAATAGGTGTTATTTCTTCTTTGAATGTTTGGTAGAATTCCCCAGGGAATCCATCTGGGCCTGGACTCTTGGTTTGATCACTACTTCTATCTCGTCACTAGATATAGGTCTATTCAGATTGTCAATGTCTTCCTGTTTCAGTCTTGGTAGTTTATAGGTTTCTAGGAATGTATCCATCTCTTCTAGGTTGTTAAACATATTGGCATATAATTGTTTATAGTAATTTTTGATGATTTTTTGTTTTTTCTTGGTGTTAGTCATGATCTCTCCCCTTTCATTCATGATTTTGTTATTTTGGGTCTTCTCCCTTTTCTTTTGGGTTAGTTTGGCCAATGGTTTATCAATCTTATTGATTTTTTCAAAGAACCAGCTTCTAGTTTCGTTCATGCGTTCTACTGTATCTCTAGTTTCTGATTCATTCATCTCTGCTCGAATCCTTATTATTTATCGCCTTGTGTGGGGGTTGGTTTAATTTTTTCTTGATTTTCCAGTTCTTTAAGGTGTAATGAGAGTTGGTGTATTCCGGATTTTTCAATTTTTTTGAGTGAGGCTTGGATGGCTATGATTTTCCCCCTTAGGACAGCCTTTGCTGTGTCCCACAGGTTTTGGATCGAAGTATCTTCATTCTCATTGGTATCTATGAAGTGTTTCAGTTCTTCTTGATTTCTTAGTTGATCCACATATTCCTGAGTAGGCTCGTCTTTAGCTTCCAAGTGTTTGATTTTCTCCTGAACTTTTTATGGTGATTGAGTTCCAGTTTCACGGCATTGTGGTCAGAGAATATGCAGGGAATAATTTCAATCTTCTGGTATCGGTTGAGCCCTGATTTGTGACCTAGCATGTGGTCTATTCTGGAGAAAGCTCCATTTGCACTCGAGAAGAATGAGTATTCTGCTGTTTTAGGGTGAAATGTTCTGAATATATCTATAAGATCCAGCTGGTCCAATGTGTCATTCAAGGCTCTTGATTCCTTGCTGATTTTCGGTTTACATGATCTGTCCATTGCTGAGAGTGGTGTGTTAAGATCTCCTACGATTAGTGTATTTGCATCAATATGATTCTTTATTTTGTTTAACAGTTGGCTTATGTAGTTGGCTGCTCCCATGTTGGGGGCATAAATATTTACAATTGTTATATCTTCTTGATGTATAGACCCTTTAAGAATGATGTAGTGTCCTTCTGTGTCTTT